>CAUYSK010018268.1:0-96531 GCA_963575035.1 Avahi laniger
AGTCTCACTTTGTTGCCCTGGCTAGAGTGAGTGCCGTGGCGTCAGCCTAGCTCACAGCAACCTCAAACTCCTGGGCTCAAGCGATCCTCCTGCCTCAGCCTCCCAAGTAGCTGGGACTACAGGTATGCGCCACCATGCCTGGCTAATTTTTTCTACATATTTTTAGCTGTCCAATTCATTTCTTTCCATTTTTGGTAGAGACGGGGTCTCGCTCTTGCTCAGGCTGGTCTTGAACTCCTGAGCTCAAACAATCTGCCCGCCTCGGCCTCCCAGAGTGCTAGGATTATAGGCGTGAGCCACTGCGCCCGGCCTGCAATGTTATTTTTTGTAGGCTTGTTTTTATCCTGCTCTGTGGACCCTAGTTCAGTAACCTTGAAGCCTACCCCTGATCATCAACTCCCTGTTTAACGATCCCTGGGCACCCTATTTTCCCTCTTAGTCTATTTCTTGTCCTTCCCTGGGCCCCCAACCCACCCATTACAATCTTGCTTATCCATGTGCACAGGCCACTTCCTCCAAGAAGCTTCTCTGGCCACTCCCACCTGACAGCACTTGCCCTCAAGGCACACTGCGGTTCTTCTACAGAAGTGCTTTACAATTCTCCCAGATTATAACGCTCGTGCAGGCTGGATCACCTTATTTCGTTTTTGTTTTGTTACAGCACTTGGCACCTGACAGGCTTTCAGGCGATCTCTGTGGAAAGAACTGAAGCAACATGGGATTGGAAAAAAAAAGTACTGGACTAGAAATAGAGTTTGTTTCCAGTTTTGGCTGTGAGGCACACTGTTGGCTGCCTGCCCAGCACCATGTGCCTTTTCTTCTGTGCTGGCAGAGTCCTGATTTTGTTGAAGTAAATGCCTTCCATGTGGGCATTCGATGGAAGCAGACTTCATCCAGTCCCAGGGTGGAGGGTGGGTTCTGGTTGGTCTTACCCAGTGGTGCTCAACCAGGGGTCATTTTGTCCCCCAGGGGACATTCGGTAGTATCTGGAGACATTTTTGATTATCACGACCAGGTGGGATACTGGCCCCAAGAAGGGGCCAAGCAGCTAAGTGGGCAGAGGCCAGGGATGCTGCTAAAAATTCTATAATGCACAGGACAGGTGGCCCTCTACCCCCTAATGAGGAATTATCTAGTCCAAAGTATCTGTAGTGCTGAGAAACCTGATCTAACCAATCTAGTGGTCCTATTCCTCTGCCAACAGCTGGTTTGGGCATGATGAGAAAAAGATATCGACCTGGTTGGCAGCTGGGTTGGAGGGTGGGGTAGGAGGACCAAGAACTGAAACAAAATATAACAAAGTGGACTTCAGCATGACTAGAAAACAGAAGAACTATACAAAAACCATGCTGTGCAACACAAATGACCTAAATTCAGACCATTTTAACGCCAGCTCATACAAACCCCTGTGCTTCAAGATAAGACCACCAGCAGAACTCCAGTGACTGCATGGACTCATGCTCCAGAGATAAGACCACTAGCTCCTCTAGAGACTCTTTCCATTTACAAATTCTGACTAATCCCCACCAAGATATTTATGACTAACTCCAGCCCCAAACCCCACGAGGACCTTTCCATAACTTCCCAATTTTGAGGAGCCTCATAGCTGCTCTGGTGCATTCCTATGCTGCAGCAAGTTCTATAAACCCATCTTTTATTATTATTTTTTCTTATGGATGTGTTCCTAGCTATTTTCCTTAGGTAGGCTTTAACACTGGGCATGGAATACAAATAGCTCCAATGCAATGGGCTTGGTGCTACAGTTAAAGCATGTCCAAAGTACCTTGGAAACAAAGAGGAAGATGTTCTGCTTGGGAAATTGGGGGAAAGATTTTCAGCAATGACACCTGAAGTGGGTCTTGAATGATATAAATGGTTTTGGGCAAGTGGAGGGAAGGAAACTGTACCACAGGAAGAAGGAATGATATGGACAGAGCAGGGAGGCATGGAATTAGAAATGGCATGCAATCCTGAGTGTCCGGAATAGGGCATACAGGCCAAGAAGGGGCCAGATCATAGAGCACTTTGTTAATAGCTATACTGGCTGTATTCAACCACAGGGAATGAAGCAAAATGTTGCTGAGACCTGAATCTCCACAGAACTGGATTGGCATGAGAATTCTTCATTTCCCTCACGCTGGTTCTTCAGTTCTTAGAATGAATACATAACATTCGTGTGGAATTCTAGTGCCATCTAGCACTGGAAAAGGTAATGGCACGTTTACATCAGGAAAGCCTCCAAGTGCAATAAGGAAATTAATTCTTAACACTGCATTTTGAATGAGCCTTTTCCAGAGGTGGTTCCAACTGCCACTGGTAACAGGCCTTGGTTTCCTCTGCCTGGAAATCCTCCTCATTGTCTCTCTCCCAAATTCTGTTCATCTTTCAATCCCTTCATCTGTAAAATCTCTTGCAAGATCAATTTCTTTCCCTTTGAAGTAATCATTACAAATTTTACATTTATTTTTTATGATGATCTAAGTCATCCCTCCCATAAGTTTAATTTCCACAAGGGAGGAGCCTTGTCTGTAGTTTGCCCACCATCATCTCCCAGCGCCCGGAAGTATAGCTGGCTCACGATGATACTGTTGACGAACAAACCAATGCCTGCTTTATGCTTTCCTAAGCTTCAGTTGTTATTAGTAATAATTTCTATTCATACCCCGCTTTTACTTAAAAGTAATCCTTTTATAAACTTTACCAAATGTCTGTTGTAACCTTCACAAAAAGATGTAATATTCAACATCTGGTCTTAACCAAAGGGAAATATTTTCTAATTTTCAGGTGGGCGTTACTGCATTCCAAGAGTATGAACGTGTAAGTTTTTACGCTGTAAGAACCGAGTCTTTGCCATTTAATACACAGCGCCACCCTCTCTAACGACGAAAATGGCTAACATCTCAGTCGGGCACTGCCAACGTGCATAATGATGACTGTGGTTCCATCGTCAGAAACCAAGTGAAACCAAGGCGGTAAGCACAGGGGCTAGGCCGCTCGCGCTCCGGGCCCAGAGGCCAAGGCGGGCAGGGAGCTATGCAGGCCTCGGCGCTAGCCCGGAGCCGCCTCCGAACGAGCCCCGCGCTCCGCCCAGCGGCCACGGCCGCCTCCGAGCCTGCTACTACCCGCCGCCGAGAGCCAAGCAGCCCACCGCAGCGGCCGGAACGGGCGGGGTGCGAACTGTGGATTGGCTCCTGGGTGCTACGTCACTTCCGTGCACCAGGGGTCGGGGCGGGCCTGGAGCCCGAGCTGGAGCTCGAGCCTGAGCCCGAGCCTGCGCCGCACAGTGCCGGCTGGTGGCGGCGCGTGGAGAGTACGCGTCTGCACTATGAGCGAGGCGGACGGGCTGCGGCAGCGCCGGCCCCTGCGGCCGCAGGTCGTCACGGACGATGGCCAAGCCCCGGAGGCCAAGGACGGCAGGTAGGCTGGGCCCCCAGACCCGGGCGCTGGAGCCGGGGCCGCGAGGAGCGAGGACGACCCTCCTTGACTTCAGCGCTGGCAATAGCAGTAGTAGGGTAAATGCGGTGCCAGTGCGTTGCAACAGCCCTCCCGTTTAGTCCCCAGGCATAACTCGTTTTACAGAGGTGGAAACAGGCTCCGACGAAGCGGATGCGCCTGCCAGGTCCTTGAGGCTTCGGGTGCACCCTGCGCCCAGTCGCGGCGTTTTTCCCTGGCTCTCGGGGTCCTGAGACCGCCCGGCGCCGCTCCTGCCCCTCACTCCCGCCCCAACCTCCAGAACAGTTGCTACCTTGCCTTCCTCTCGCTCTCTGCGTCCCTCCGCGCTGTCCTTCCTGTTGGCTCACCTGATCCCCCGGGGGACAGCCACCTGGCCACAGCCCTGCGTCTTCCCTGTCAACCAATACTTTCCTGAAGACATGTCAGAAAAAATTCTGGGGTCCCGCCTAGTGATCCGGCAAAGAGCTGGCTTCCACACCTGCTCTTGTGCCCCTGCCCCCCTCGCTGCGTGACCAGTCCTTACCACGGTGTTCAATCGAGTGGAGAACAGAAATGACATTGTAGGCAATTTTTGTGAGAATTTAGCCTTGCAGGTTTTTCCTGATAGGGATGTAGAAACATAGGAGACCGGTTGTTGATGCCTAGTAAATCTCAGGTTTCTGGCCTTTGCATCCTCTCTCAATCATCCAGAATTTTAAGTATGCTATGTTTTGTTAGCTAAAAACTGAAGCATGAGCCTTAAACTAGATTTCAGTATAAGAAATTTAAATTTCACTTTTCAATTTTGTGTCTTGAGTTTTGTAACTTTGAATTTTTAGGGAGAACCAAGAGGCGCCATAAACCAAGCTCAAAGTTGTGGAATTGATTGACTTAATATGTTGATAGAAATATTAGAAATATTTATTAGTCATCAGCAGTGTGCCAAGGAGTGTGGTACATACTGAATGAGAGGCAATTCTGCCCCTGACAGCCTGAATTTATTCACAAACGGTAATAAGAGGAACACATTTGAAGGAGAGCAATAGCCGAGAGGAGTATTTGGGCTCTAGAAAGGCAATTTGGAGAGAAGATTTTGTGGTAGTAGTTGACTCCCCTGGCCAGTGGAAAGATCAGGAAGATGCTGCCATATATCCTGATGGTAGGATGACCAACCATCCTTGGTTGCCCTGGACTCAAGTTTCCAAGGATGCAGGACTTTCAGTGCTGAGCCAGGGCAGACCAGGACAAGTTGTTCATCCTACTTGCTGTGGATATTATGAATTAGTCATCTGCTGATGACTGAGAAGCCTTTTAGAATGGACTTGCAGAGACTGGCAACACTTTACTACAGAAACTATGAAAACAATGCACTTTTACATGAGAAATGGAAGAGCTGCTGGCCTGAGTTTATCTTGAGGTGCAGTGTGTTGAAAACCTGGGCATACAGCACCTGAAGGCACTTTAAGTTAGAGGGTCCCAGCTCTCAGGTCTGCTGCTCTGACACTCCTGGCTCCAGGGCAGAGTGGCAAACTTAATTAAATTGTTTGTTCTGGTTCTTTGTGGGGATTTCTTCCCTAATGACAAAGTAAATTGGATTTTCCAAAGTCATCTTCTGCTGCCTGATCTTTTCCAGTGTGCCTTTAATATTTGTATTTAGATATTTTCTTTACTTCCTTGTCCATGAACATTGTTCTTATTTGCCGATGTTTCCATCTTTCTCTTCTTGTTTGTTGATCATCTTGATTACTTAAAAAGTTCAGGGTTTAATATAAGTCAGGAAAGTGTAGTGTACAGTGGATGAAGTAAAGGACTCTGAAGGAGGTAGAAACATGAAACTGTTAGAACAAACTTTAGATATACTAAACACGGGATACAGGAAGCCTTGAAAGACATACTATTAAATTAATAGAAGAAGGACAAGAGATTGAAGGGACATCTAGCAATACTTTGGCTGGTCTCCTGACTCTTGGCATGAAAGGGGTGTTAGCTCTGTTTTAGTGATGAGATCATTGAGGTCTTTGTAGGTGAGGTGGTTTGTATAGAGTAAAAGATGAAAATGAATGAAGGATAGAACTGGCAGCTGGACAATGATTAAGAAGCATATTTTTAAAATTATGCTTTGGTCATAAGATTTTATGCCAAAGCTCTTGAATTTCTGTATTTGAGCTGTAATGGAGAATTTGGTTGTTAAATCCTTTTATTCAACGTGGAACATGGATGAGCTAAGCACTTTAGCATACCATCGCAACCTAATAATTATGATTTAGCATCGATTTCCCAAAATGCTTTAGAAACTTTATTGAAAGAATAATTGTACACGGTGAAACTGTTCCTTCCCTTTTGGTGCACAGTTCTGTCTAGGAGGAGAGCTCTTTAATGTACACATGTAACTGTTTAGGAGTGAAGAGTGCATATATTGAGGATTTAGTGTATTTTAATGCATTACATTCTGTGTAATTCTGCTTTTTCAATAAACTTCTGAAGGATTTTAGGCTAATTAAAAGTCTCTGCTGGGTCAGTTTTGCTTTTTTCTTTTCACGATTGAAGGGTAAGGGAGGCAGTGTGGAGAAACAGATGGGCCATTCAGAAATTCATGAACTCATGAGGAGTCAGGAATCTGGAGTTTCTGTCTTGGCTCTGTCCTGGGTATGTGTTTTCAAATGGCTCTTTTAACAGGTTCTTAGTTCCTTAATTTTTTTCAACGATAAAATGATAAGTCTAGGAGCTCCAGCTTAAAGAAATGTACAAAACGAACAAATTCAAGGTGCAGTCACTTAAAAGACAGGACTTGTTGCTGTTTGGCTTTCTCAAGTAGGGATCACCTTGACCCCTGAGGTTGCTGGTCTATCATGGATTTGGGGCTAACAGGTTTTCCAAAAAAATCACAGGTCAGTTTTGATCTCTTGGAGTGTGTCTGTCAGGACTACAGTCCAGGATTCAAGAATGTGATGTCCTGTGTGCAGAAGGAGTTAGAGAATACCCTTCAGATTTGGCTGGTGAAATCACAGGAGTTTGTAAATCATGGGTTGCTCAACAGTAATTATCAAATCCTGTTGCAGCACTGAAGTTGCCTCTTGCCCTTAAAGACGGTGGGAAATTTCAGGGTGCAGATGTCCTCACAGAGGCGAGCATTCCTCCAACTCTTCTGAGAGATTGGGGTAAACAAATCAATTTCTCAAACTGCACCTGGGAAGTAAGTCACCAGCCTTCCTGGATGTGTCAGCACAGGATGGGAACGTGCAGCACTTTGTCAGTGAAAATGAATAGGGTAAATGCAGTGTCCTTTATTTAAGCTAAAATAGCCTGGGTGGGCAGAGGCAGAGGAAGGCAAACATGGAGAAAGGGCAGAGGAATTATACCTGACTGAGTTTGCAGGAACCGACAAGGAGCAGGGCCTGTCAAAAAGTTAATGAACCTTAAAGTAAGTGTGGTGCCCAGAACAGGGCTATAAGCCATGCTGGCCTCATTTATATAATAAGCCAGCTCCATTTCAAGTGCTCAGGAGACACATGTGGCTAGTGGCTGCTGTATTTCCATCATTGTAGAAAGTGCTGTTGGACAGCACTGCTCAAGGAGCTTTTAGTTTAAGCCACCCTTTCTAAGACTTGACAACAGAACTTTCCAGTAGAGGCTGGATGATGATCAAGTGGGGGTGGGGAGGTGTTGGTGGACTGTCACTGGGGAGGGAGTTGGATAAGGTTAGTGGTGTCCACGTGTACCTCAGGAGCAACTGACGAAAATAAAAAAGGGTTCCCAAGCCCACCCTGGAGCTGCCAAACCAGAATCTCCGGGCCTTGTTTAAAGCTGCTTAGGTCATCTTGTAGCAATCCAGGGGCCGGCTGCCTTTGGGAGCACTGGACTGGGGATCCTCTAAATTCTTCTCCAGCGTTTTATGCTCCGTATCGGTGAGAGGGTGTTACTGCTAAGTGCCCAGCAAGGATGGACAATGTGGGACACAGGTCATGGTCCCTGGACTTTTAGCCACCTTTTCTAACTGTAAGCACCGTTGCTTTCAGTCCTGACTGGATTTTTTGTTTTGGACATAATTAAGTCTTTACCATTGTGTGAAGGGACAACCAGATATTTAAGCAGGATGTCACAAGCTTTGAATCAGGTTACCAAGTCGAGATTTTAGACATGTAAGCTGCAGCGTGGTACAGGAGAGTTAACAATATAGGAGTCAGACAAATAAGAAGAATCTGTTTTAGGTAGAATCGTGTTAGGCAAGGAAAAAAACAAAGCAGCACTTTGGTTAGAGTGTCACTGTGTTTTGTTAATGACAGCCACAAGTGAAGGAGAACATGGTGCAGCTACCCCAGGGGAACTGCTCATCTGCTGGGCTGATTACATCAGCTTCCTTGAAAGGACAGGAACATCCTTGTCGCGCTCTGTCCTGTAACATCCTGTGGTCAGTGCTTGCTGCCAACAGTAGGCACCTTTGAATATATTTTGTCTCTCTTTGGGATTCTGTTTTTAGAAGAATCACACTATCAAAAACGTTTCATTTCTGTCATTTGTACTTTTAACCAGCCCTGCTTTTTTATAGAGGTACTTTGTTATTTCCATTGTATGGGAAGACTTTAGGTCACTTAAAGAAAATCACCTGGGTTACAGAGTCCCAGCCTCTAGAGTGGCTGCATAGTGCAGTCATTGATTTTGATTTTTTTAAACATCTTTATTGAGATGTAATTCACATGCCATAAAATTCACCAGTTTAAAATGTTCAATTCAATGGTTTTAAGTATAATCATGGGGTTTTGCAACAATTGTCTTACATTTTAGAACATTTTTATCACTGTAAACTTTTTTTTTAAGTTGAGATGAAATTCACATAACGTATAAATTAGCCATTCTGAAGCGGGTATTCAGGAATATTTTGTGTTTTCACAATATTGAGCAACCACCAGCTTTCTCTAGTTTCAAAACTTTTTCATTACCCCATACAGACACTTTGTACTCAGTAAGTACTCACTCCCATCCCCCCGCCCCCAAATGTCCATCAACAGATGAGTAGACAAATTGTGGTATATCCAGAATCAACCAACAAAAGGAACAATGTACTGATACATACTGCAACTTGGATGCACCTGGAAAACGTTTTGCTGAGTGAAAGAAGCCCGCCAGGAAAGGTCACATATAGTGTGATTCCATTTACATGAAATATCTACAATAGGCAAATTACTGTGAATATTTACAGAGATTTTCCAAACCCTGACTCTGAGGGCTCTAGGTCTGGGCGTCCTTTACCCTCCTCTCGTCTTTGGCAGGCAGTGCTGCTAGTGGTGACTGCAGGCGTGGAGTCAGATGTGGCTGTCAGGCGTGTTTTCCAGTTCCTGCAGTGGCCGTGGGCAAGCCACTTGAGCCCTCCCTTGCCTACTTTCCTCATTCTTGAAGCAGAAGATACCTAGTTCCATGTGGTCACCCATGTAAAGCACATTGCATGGCACATTCTTTGTGTGTTTTTGCCATTCCTCTTTTATTGGCCCTCCCACCTTTCCCTGCTGCAGGCCTCTCTGGGTACATTACTCTGCTGTGGTGTCGGGTCATAGTTGGTCTGTGCTTTTAGGCATTTTCACACCTGTGGTTCTTAGACCCCTGACTGGCATAAGTCAGTCACATCAGAGGAGTTATTTGGCCCTGGGGTTTGCAGACGGGACTGGGAGGGAGAGTTGACCCGACTTTTCCCTTCTTGGCTGCTTGTCCTCTTCCAGGCCTGTCCCCGATGGGGTCTGCAGCATTTTGCTTGGGTTTGTGGGAGCTAGACCACTTCCTTTCACACCTAAGAAAAGGGGTAAAGACTAATGACTTGGCATTTTACCTGGCCTGGGTGGTGGTGGATGGGCTCTGAACCCTATGTGAGCAAAGAGAAGGAATTTAAGGACAAAATTCATTTTTAGAAGGTTATCAGGAGGAAAATAGACACAGAATTCTCACCAGCAAAGCTAAAATGCCAAAAGGAGAAAGAAGTGGTTAGCACTGTGCCCCTGTGTGTCCTGCCGTCGAGGAGGAGGCAGCAGAAGAACCCAGGCTGTGGAAATGTCCTCAGCCAAGTGTCCAGTTTCAGCGTTTGCAAGTTCTACGTTCCACATAACCGCAGGATACAATTTGGCCACGCTTTCTACCACTGTAGCACAAGGATCCGCTCTCCCCCAGTTTGTAATAACACGCTCCTGCCATGCTTCAAAGTCCTCCCCAGCAGCGCCTTTGATGTCCACGTTTCTGCTCACAGTCTGTTCACGACGAGTTAGGAATTCTCTAAGATAATGTGCTTTTCTACCATGCTCCTCACTTCCTTCTGAGACCTCATTAGCAGCCTTTAACACCCATGTTGCTATTTAATACTGACAGTGTTCAAGGAAGTCTAGGCTTTTTCTGTCCTGTTCCTCAGAATTCTTCCATTGTTCACCCACAGGCTGATTCCAAAGCTGCCAACACATTTTTATATATTTGTTACAGCAGGACCCCACTTCCAGGTGCTGGAAATTAGTTTAATTAGAAAACTATTAATTTTCTATGGCTGCCATAACAAATTACCACACAATTATTGGTATAAACAACACAAATTTATTACCTCATCCTTCTGTAGATCAGAAGTCTTGGACACGTCTCACCATGCTAAAATTAAGGTGCCACCAAGGCTGTGCTTCTGGAGGCTCTGGGGGCAGTCTGTTTCAGTTTCACCAACTGCCTGCTCAGTTGGTGGCAGAATCTAGCTGCTCTTGGGTTGTCTGTCCCATGTATCTGCAGGGGCTCTTTGTGAAAGCCACTCCTTTTTCTCTCTCTTTGTCTTTCATTCCCCACCTACCCCAGTAGAAACAGAAGGATGTATTTTATTTTCTGCTTTATTCATTTATTAAAATCATGCAGTTCAGAACTAGGCTGGTCGTTGAGGTTACCCTGCATGACACCCGTTTCGCATGGGGAACCTGTGGGCTTTTGCAGTGAAGAAACTGGCCTGCAGTTGCGTGGCTGGTTGTTGGGAAAGAGGGCTGGCACCCAGACCTCCACGTCCTGCTCTGTTCCAAGGACAGAGTTGAACATGTTTAAATCGCAGAGGATTATCCTTCTGTCACAAATCAAACACTGCCCTTAAGTCTGTTGGTTAAGTGTGAGTTTGAATTTTTTTCCTTAAGTCAACATTTTAATGTTTTTCATGGAAAAAAATCTGTAGCTTAGGAGCTTGCGATTTTGTTTGCTTTAAGTTAATCATAATATTAAGTGTTTAGTATTTGAATGCAATTTTTGTAAGCAAATAATGATCCTGTGAGGTTTATTTAATAGCAAGAGGCTAAATGTTACTACTTTTTCACCAGACGAGAAATAATGTACGTGAGGATTGGTTCAGAGATATTTTAGTCACTGCTGGTCATTGGTCCAAAAACTTCATCCAAGATTCCCAAAGCAGCTTTCA
Source organism: Avahi laniger (assembly GCA_963575035.1). Lineage (NCBI taxonomy): Eukaryota > Metazoa > Chordata > Mammalia > Primates > Indriidae > Avahi > Avahi laniger. The sequence continues at coordinate 10,844 of CAUYSK010018268.1, forward strand.
GATGTTCCCCAAGCTTTAGAGTTGTAATTGACTTGGAGTTGTAATTCTATGGATTCTATGTGGATAACAGTATCTGTCAGTATCTGTCAGACTTCTTCCACCAGGTGGAAGACCTGGGGTTTACTTTTAAATTCTTAAAGGTGGGATCTGAAAAGTGGGGAATTGGATGCTCAGAAAGTTGTTCTGCTTCCATTTGTGTCATGAATTTCTCTCTCTTTTATCCTAAGATTCTTAGGGACACATAGTACTGAGTGTTGCTGCTTTGAATCCGCTCACCAGGAAATCATGGCTTTGAGAAACACCTACCTGTGTGTATCCTTTACATCATTGGAACTCTTTTCTCCCATTATTTTTTGTGTTCAGTTCTTTGAGTTTGCCTTCTTTAAATCTCTGCTAGAGGTTTCAGGATCTGGAAAATAACCGGTCAGCATATCCCACACGCTGGAAAGCTGGAAGATTTAAAAAAAAAAAAAAAAAGGGAACAAAGGCATGTTTGCTAATCCTAGCAAACAGTGCTAAACGTTAATCACAGGCCATGAGGTTGGCCACCTTGAAGTTGGGAAACTGAGTGAGAGCCCTGCTGCTGTGAAAGGGCTTTCAGAGCAGCTGAGCCCGTCACCGTCTTGAGTCTCAGCTGATTTCTTTTGTATGTTTTATTTTTGGCAGCTCCTTTAGTGGCACAGTTTTCCGAGTGACCTTCTTGATGCTGGCTGTTTCCCTCACTGTTCCCCTGCTTGGAGCCATGATGCTGCTGGATTCTCCTATAGATCCTCAGCCTCTCAGGTGAGCTGCCCTGGCAGTCCTTGGGAGGGGTCGCTCAGTGAAATGTAATAGGCTTAAATATTTTCTAGGAAGAGGAACGTGATTAAATCAGTGTGATCTGAAAGGTTAGTTATGAGACACAGAGCTTTGTGATTTCTTTAGTACCTGAGTTTTTGTGTTGAATTAGATGTTACTCAGAGTTTATGCATGATGTCGTACCTGTCATTGTTTCAAAAACTTAACAAACTGGCCGGGCATGGTGGCTCATGCCTATAATCCTAGCACTCTGGGAGGCCGAGGGAGGAGGATCACTTGAGCTCAGGAGTTCAAGACCAGCCTGAGCAAGAGTGAGACTAAAAATGCTAAAAATGTGTGTGTCTACTAAAAATGGAAAAACTTAGCCAGGCATGGTGGCGCATGCCTGTAGTCCCAGCTACTCAGAAGGCTGAGGCAGGAAGATTGCCTAAGCCCAGGAGTTTGAGGTTGCAGCGAGCTATGATCATGTCCCTGTACTCTGGCTGGGGCGACAGAGTGAGACTCTGTCACAAAAAAACCCCCAAAATAAAAAAAAAGAAACCAAAAACTGCACGAACCAAAAACAAAAATACAAAACAAGAGAAGCTTACGTGTTAGAGATAGCTAACCTTAAATCATTTGAATTGGCGAAAGTGTGCACAAATGAAGGTTAAGTTACCTTGTTTAAATTTTCTAAGCAACTGACATAAAAAAAAATCCTGTAATTACTCTTTTTGCTAAGTTACCTTTCACTAGTAGAGAGCTATAAGTAATACAGTCCATTTTAACTTGAAAAAAGTAGTATATACCTAGGGGCCCCATGAAATACATTCATGTTTGCAATTATAGTAATACAGAGCCAGGTTCCTATTGGTGTGGTGACTTATGACTTCAGTGTTAAGCTGGTTGCAGGAGGGTTGTGCAGTTTGCCTTAGCAAGTCCCTGCTTGCCCTTGAAACTACCGATGGGAGTGAAGCTGTCTGAAGTTTATTTTAAGTGAGTTAATCCATGTAAGACCTTAAAAACTTCAGACAAGAACCCTGTTTAATTAGAGTGAATACAACATATAGAACTGAATAATGTGTTGGTGTTTTATAAAAAATTAAGACTTTATATTGGATTCAGTTCACTAAAGATGTCTTCAGCACCTAGTATGCGTAAGGCAGGTATGCAGCTGGATACAGAGATATAAGAGGACGCAGTTCTGACCTTAGGTTGACATATGGATACAAAAGTCACCTTTTTGTTGTTGGATTAGAATTAGTAGAGGCATAAGGTACTGTACAAACATGCTTAGTACACATAAAATTGAGAATGAGTGAGGCCTGGGGACTCTGGTCAGTTGTAAGAACATTGGCTCTGTAATTCCTGGTGTGCGAGAGGGTCCTCAGATGCATCTTTCGGCCTGAGCTAGGCCTAAGGACATCCTGCCGGAGGGACCCCTCTCTCGTCAACCCTTCTCAACATGGAGAAGGATGTCTTCATCCACCCCAAGTAGAAACTGACCTGGGCCCTCTTGGACAATCCAGATGGCAACGGCAAGAGAGTGATGGCATCCACAGCTGGGGCTCAGAAGCTGGGGTTGGGGGCCAGCCCAGGGAAAGGGGGAAAGTAGAAAGCGGTGAAGATTGAGTCTTGAGTTGGAGAGGGGGGATGGAGCTTCAGTGGGTAGAAACCTTTGATCTCAGGAAAGGTGAGTTTATGTGTGGGAAGAGGGACGTGTAGCCCTGGCCAGATGCCGAAGCATGGCCCACTGAGGCACTGAGCTCACACAAAGCAGGGTCTGTCTGTGGAGCACATGAGCCTGAGGGGGAAGGAAGGAGAAACGCAAGAAAACCATCGCGGCCTACAGGGTCTTTCTCATGGGCTCCACTTTGGGAATGACATGCTCAAAACTGGGAAGATGGGCACCAAAACGCAGAGCGAAAGCAGAAGACTGACAGTCGACAGTGATAAGCGAGTCTCACACACGTGTGCACGGCCAGGACCCAGCCCCGAAGCCCTGACTCGGCAGCTGCCTTCCCAGCCCACAGTCCACGGCCACTCTGGGAGTGGATGGACGTGGTTTCCATCCAGAAAGGAACAAAAACGATTATTTTTCTTAGAAGGGTATGGATGTTTCCAGTCATTTTTAAGAACATATTTATCAGTTAAAGTAAAATTTAATAGAAACAATACAGTAGTATTTTGGAGAATGGATTTTGTCTCTGTAATTTTCAAGTCTGACAAGAAGAGTAACTCTGCTAGCAGTTGGGTGTTGTTACAGTACTGTCAGATGTACACATTTTACTACCAGGGCGAAATAGTAAAACTCAAAGATAACAAATAAAAAATAGCAGCCATCTTTATGGGTGGTCACGGAAATCACAAGCAAATAGAAGCACAGTAAACGACACTCAGACTGGAGCCATGGGAGACTGGCAGAGGGAGAAAAGAAACAGCATCCCCTGTGCCCTGACCTCTTGTGGTAGAGAGAGAGATGTGGAGCCTCGGAGAGCTGGTTCTCCAAAGTGCTTAGGAAATCCTTTGTGCGGTCCAGACCATTTCTGGGCCCACAAGTGGTTCACTTCACTGTGGTTGAGAATCAGTGAATTGACACGGGAGTTTGTGCATCTGTGCCAGCCACCCGTGACCAACTGACACCCTGCCATTCTGCTCATGTCTCACCACTTTGTCAAATGCATGCTGAGAGGCACTGCCTTCCCCCTCTGGAAATTACGGTGTTTCATACGGTATGTCTATGACAGTCCTCTAATCTTCCAGAAAGGAAAAGGAAGACAGCTTTGTGGGGCAGGGTTTTGGCAAAGCCCTGCCACCTTCCTGGTGATCTTTCTTCCTAAATACTGAAACCAACTGCATGATAATCCAGACTGGAAAAGCTGCCACCCCTCTGTCCTGCCACATTCCTGGTCCGTCTTCTGATTTCTCGGAGACTCGAGTGTGGCCTCAGCTCCCACAGGAGGTCATTTAACACCCTGCATGTAGGCTCCCAAACGCATTTCCACCAGCTGAATGCCCCTCCTGCCCCGCCTGCTGGCCTGACCCTGTTTACCGTCTCGACTCCACACTGCCCAGTTTCTAGAGATGACCCAGGCAGAGCAGAAGTCGGTAGCTCTGCTTTTGTGAGTACAGCACCTCTTGCTGCCTCTTGATCTTTTTGCTCTGAACAGAGCTTTAAAGTAGACCTTTTTATTGTTGTCAGCGGCATTTTCCCCAAACCTCCTTCCTATTCTTGGACTCTCTGCCTTGCTAGAGAGCAGGGTGGGGAGGGTATTGGCAGGTACTACCCCTCCCTCTCTTCTCTCCTGGCAGTTCATTGGGAGCCTTCTGTGTGCCAGGTTGGGTACCAGGTGCTTGGGATACAGCAAAGAAAAATACGGAAGTCTCTGATCTCCCAAGTGTGTGTTCTAGTGGGGACAGACAGTCAATAAGCGTAACTGAAGTAAATTATATAGTACGTGAGAAGCTGGTGGGTGCTGTGAAGAACGTAGAGCGGCAGGAGGGCTGGGTTTGGGGGAGGCTTCCAATGTTCAGTTGGGTGGCCACAGCAGGCCTGCTGAGGAGGTGAGGGTGGAGCAAAGAGGCCTGGTGAGGGGATCAGTGCTCCAGGCAGAGCAGAGAGCCAGAGAGAAGGGCCTGAGGTGGGCCCAGACCCAGCAGGGAGGGGCCGGTGTCGGGGGGCGCGAAGGGCAGGAGAAGGAGAGGAGGGAGATGTGGTGGGACTGGACTACGAGGGGCCAGGGGGCCAGTGCAGGGACTTGGGCTCCAGGTGAGATGGGGCTGCTGCAGGGCTCTGAGCAGACGAAGGCCCTGATTTGACTTGGGCAGCTGGGTTGAGAATAGACTGAAGGGGACAAGGGAGGAAACAGGGGAGAGAAGATGGTGGCCCGGGCCGGGGTGGTAGAGAGGACATGGCGAGAAGGGGATTGTTCAGCGACGTCTGTCATTTAAAGTGGCCTCAGCAGAATTTGCTGCTGGGCTGGGAGACATGACGTGTTTGCATGTGGATGGGAAAGACGAGAAGGGAGGGGAGAGTTACTGGAGCCAAGGCTGTGGGATGGGGAGGGCCTGCGGCCCAGAGGGGGTCATCGGGGAGAGCCTGATGGGCCTTCAGGGTGTCGGGGGGCAGGTGTGCCTGTACTGGACCACGGGGTGGTGGCTCTGGTACCAGGACTGTCTCCCCTTGTTCCTTCCATCTTCTCTGAAGCAGGAGGCCAGGCCGTCAGGTGTGAAATGTGGGCTCTAGCTGGCTGTGTAAGCCACAGGGGTGAGGGGGCCAAACTGTCCTGAGGCCCTGGACAGTGGCAAGGATCTGGGGTGGTGAGGGGTGCTCTCAGGTGACAGGGCTGCCAAAGGCCCTGTGTTAGCCACATTTATATTTCATGTTTGTTTTGTACTTTGACCTTCTCTGATATCCTAGAACAGTGTTTTCTTAACCTTTGTCTTTCTGGCAACTGAGGATGTTTTTAGAATATGCCCTCTAAAAAAGAATAGGGAGTTATGCATGTAGTTGGTCCTCAGTAAGCATTTTCTTCATGTATATTTTTTAGACAAATCCCTATAATTGCATTATTTTGCAGCTTCAAAGAACCCCCGCTGTTGCATGGTGTTCTGCATCCAAATACGAAGTTGCGACAGGCAGAGAGGCTATTTGAAAATCAGCTTATTGGGCCGGAGTCCATAGCACATATTGGGGGTAAGTAAACTCCTGGGGCTGCGTGGTCAGAGTTGGGGGCCTTCAGGCTGTCTGTTGCTGGAGAGGGCTGGGGAGCAGCTGCCAGGGGGTGGTTCTGCGGGTCCTTAGCGGTGTCATACCCCAGACATCCCATGGGCGTGGCCCAGCAGGAATGGTTCTTTCCGCTGGTCTCATCTGTCTGAGTCGGGCCATTTTAGTACTGGGTAATTTTGAGGTCATCTCTTTGAACTGTGTGGAGCACTTTATTGTGCTCAAAGTGTTGTGAAGGGAAAAGAGCAAAATGCAGACACTGATGTTTAATTCACTTATCAAAGTTAGGTACGTATTTCTTGACAGCACATATAAAGCTCAGTTTGTATGGATTTCATTTTGAAATGAAGACAAGTGATTCTCAATACTTCCACTGTTTTGTTTGTTTGTTTTAAAGCTCACTTTGATGGGTACACTTAAAGGTAACCATCTGCGTCACACTTGCCCAAGTCTGAGAGCTAGAAATGGGTCTGGTTCTGATACTTGCATCTCTGTCTCTAGCAACTGGAACATGGCATTTTCTGTCTGTGAAAATGAGAATTAAGCTTAGTGTTGAAAACGCACAGTTAATGAAAAGGTTTACAAACTTAAATTGTTGTGAGGATTTCTGAGCAGCTTATTTGGAAATGCTGCTTGCCATTCTGAAATGCATTGTGTCATCTGGGCAGTGGCTGTGGACAGGTACACTCCGTGTGCTGCTCTTCCAGGGGTGTTCCACTAGCTTCTTTTGCCCAGCCCTTGCCGTTTGATACAGGCTCAAAGACAGGCCCATTACTGCAAAAAAATTTTTTTTTTTTTGTGGCTAACAAAGTCAAAGTTGTTTCAAGAAGCATAAGTACTTCATGATAAAACTACTTCTTTTCTTTTAAGACATTGACATTTATTAGTAAATTTCATAAATATTTTTTTGGTGAAACACCAAATATTGCTATTTAAAACTGGAACTTAGTAGAAATCGAAGTACAAACCAGTGGTTTTTTCTTACCTCTCAAAGAGAATGCTTTTCCTGTCTTCTCCCTTTCCACTGGGGTTGCTTCTCATTGTACTTTGTTACCAAGTCCTACCTTTTTTCTCTCTCCACATTGAGGAGCTGGTTTACTTGGTGACATTTCTGGCCAGGCATAGTGGGGACCTCTCTGGTTATACCCTGTGGGTTTGAACCACAGGGAGGTACCCAGGGACCTGCTGCTAAGTCATCTGGGGGCTGGCTGGAAGGTTGCTGCCAGTGATACCCTCAGCTAGCCTCAGGGGAGTGTTGGGGGAGAGTGATCACCAATTATTAGGCTTTATTTTATTTGTTTTTAAGTACACTTTATTTTTAAGAGCAGTTTTGAATTCATAGCAAAATTGGGTAACAAGTAGAGATTTTCTGAAAAAGAGTTTATCAGCAGTCCCCCACCAGACCGTTACATTTGTTGCAATTGATGAACCCGTATTAACACATCATTAATTACCCAGAGTCTATAGTTAACATTAGGATTCACTCTCAGTGTTGTATATTCTATGGGTTTAGACAAATGTATGTGTCTACTGTGACAGTATCATATAGAGTATTTTCACTACCTTAAGTCCTCTGTGCTCTGACTACTCATCTTTCCATCCCAATTTAACCTCTAGCAATCACTGATATATTTTATTTTATTTTTTTGGTGAGACAGTCTCATTCTGTTGCCTGGGCTAGAGTGCAGCAGTGTCATCATAACTACTGCAACCTCAAACTCCTGGGCTCAAGCAATGCTCCTGCTTCAGCCTTCCGAATAGCTGAAACTACAGGTGCATGCCACCACACCTGGCTAATTTTTCTATTTTTTGTAGAGACAGGGATCTTGCTGTGTTGCTCAGGCTGGTCTCAAACTCCTGGCTTCAAGTGATCCTCTGCCTTTGGCTTCCCAAAGTGCTGGGATTACAGGTGTGAGCCACTGCATCTAGCCCTACTGATCTTTTTACTATCTCCATAGGTTTGCCTTTTCCAGAATATCGTGTAGTTGGAATCATGCAGTATGTAGTATGCAGTATGTAGTGTTTTCAGATTGATTTATTTCACTTGGTAATATGCATTTAAGTTTACTTCCTCCATGTTTTCTCATGGCTTGATGGCTCATTTCTCTCATCCAAGTACTAACTGAGCCCCGCCCTGCTTATCTTCTGAGATCAGACAAGATGGGGCATGTTCAGGGTGGTATGGCTGTAGACAATAGCTCATTTCTTTTTAGCACTGTATAATTGTATGGATTGTGTGGGTGCACCAGTTTATTTTTGCGTTCACCTACTGAAGAACATCTTGGCTATTTCCAAGTTTTGGCAATTATGAGTAAGGCTGCTCAGAACATCTGTATGCAGGTTTTTGTGTGGACACAGTTTTTAACTCATTTGGATAAATACCAAGAAGCATGATTACTGGATCATAAGGTAAGAGTAAGTTTAGTTTTGTGAGAAACTGCCAAAGTGTCTTCCAAAGTGGCTGGACCATTTTGCATTCCCACCAACAATGAATAAGTGTTCCCGATACCCCATGTCCTCTCTAGTAGTTTTGTCGTCAGTGTTTTGGATTTTGGCCATTCTAATAGGTGTGTAGTGGTATTTCATTGTTTTTTCAGTTTGTATGTCTCTGATGACATATGATGATGTGCATCTTTATGCTTTCTTGCCATCTGCATATCTTCTTTAGTGAGGTGTTTTAGTCAGGTATTTTGCCCGTTTTGTAATTGGGTTGCTCATTTTCTTATTGTTGACTTGTAAGAGTTCTTTGTATATTTTGGATAACAGTTCTTTACCAGACAAATATTTTTGGAAATATTTGCAAATGTTTTCTCCCACTGTGTGGCTTGTCTTCTGATTCTTTTGACAGTGTCTTTTGCAGAACAAAAGTTTTTAATTTTAATGAAGTCCATTTTATTAATTATTTCTTCATGGATCCTGCCTTTGGTGTTCTCCCTAAAAAATCATGATGATACCCAAGGTCATTTAGGTTTTCTCTTGTATTATCATCTAGGAATTTTTATAGTTTTGCATTTTACATTTATGGCTGTCATCCATTTTGAGTTAATTTTTGTGAAGGATATAAGGTCTGTGAAGGGTATAAGATTCATTTTTTGGCATGTGGATGTCCATTTTTTCCAGCACCATTTATGGAAAACACTATTTTCTTCATTGTATTGGCTTTGCTTCTTTGTCAAGATCAGTTGACTGTATTTATACAAGTCTATTTCTGGGCTATTTATTCTGTTTCATTAATCCATTTGTCAATTCTTTTGCTAATGCCACATTTTCTTGAGAACAGTAGCTTTACAGAGAGTCTTGAAGTTGAGTAATGTCAGACTTCATTCTTCTTAAATATTGTGTTGGCTATTTTGGGTCTTTTGCTTTTCCATCTAAACTTTAGAATCAGTTTGTTGATATCCACAAAATAGCTTGCTGGGATTTTGTTTGGGATTGCATCGACTCTGTAGAACAAGTTGGGAAGAGCTTACATCTTGACATTATTGAGTCTTCCTATCCATGAATGTGGAATATCTCTCCATTTATTTAGTTCTTTGATTTCTTTCATCATAGTTCTGTAGTTTTCCTCATATAGAGCTTGTGCATATTTTGTTTATACCTAAGTACGTCATTCTTTTGGGTTTTAATGTAAATAGTATTGTGTTTTAATTTTAAATTCCACTTCTTCATTGCTAGTATAATATAGGAAAGTGATTGAATTTTGTGTATTAACCTTGTATCCATCAGCCTTGCTATAATTGCTTATTAGTTCCAGGAGATTCATTCATTTAAATTTTCTACACAGACAATTATGTCATTTGTGAACAAGGACAGTTTTACTTCTTCCTTCCCAATCTGTATACCTCTTATTTCCTTTTCTTGTCTTACTGTATTAGCTAGGACTTCCAGTATGATGTTGAAAAGGAGTGGTGAGAGAGGACATCATTACCTTGTTCCTGATCTTAGCAGGAAAGCTTCTAGTTTGTCACCACTAAGTATGATTTTAGCTTTAGGTTTTTTGTAGATGTTCTTTATCAAATGAGGACGTTTCCTTCTGTTCCTACCTTACTAAGAGTTTTTACTGTGAATGGTTATTGGATTTTGTCAAATGCTTTTTCTGCATCTATTGATATAATCATATGATTATTCTTTTTTAGACTGTAAATGTGATGGATTACATTAATTGATTTTTGGATGTTGAACCAGCCTTGCATACCTGGGATAAATCTCACTTAATCATGGTGTGTAATTTCTTTTATAGATGGCTAGATTCAATTTGCTAATATTTTGTTGAAGAGTTTTGCATCTGTGTTTATGAGAGATACTGGTCTGTAGTTTTCTTATAATATCTTTGTCTGATTATGGTATTAGTGTAATGCTGGCCTCAGGAAATAATTCTCTCTGCTTGTATCTTCTAAAAGAGATTTTAGAGAATCAGTTATAATTTCTTAAATTTTTGGTAGAATTCACCAGTGAACCTATCTAGGAGTAATGCTCTCTGTTTTGGAAAGTTGTTAATTATTAATTCAGTTTCTTTCATAGATATAGTGCTATTCATATTGTCCATTTCTTCTTATATAGTTTTGCAGAGTTTTGTATTTCAAAGAATTGGTCCATTTTATCTCAGTTGTCAATCTGTGGGCATTGTTCCTCATATTCCTTTATTATCCTTTTAGTGTCCATGGATTGTAGTGACGGCCCCTCTTTCATTTCTGACATTAGTAATTTGTATCTTCTCTTTTTCTTAGCCTGCCTAGAGATTTATTAAATTTATTGGTCTTTTTAAAGAACCAACTTTTGGTGTCATTGATTTTTCACTATTGATTTTGTTTTTAACTTCATTGATTTTTTTTCACTAATTTTTAAAAATTTATTTTCTTCTGTTTACTTTGGGTTTGGTTTGTTCTTCTGTTTTTAGTTTCCTAATTGGAAGCTTAGAGTTTTGATTTTAAATCTTTTTTCTTTTTAATCTGTGTATTCAGTGCTATACATTTTCCTGTACTGCTTTCCCTGCATCCCACAGATTTTGATAGGTTGTATATTCATTTTCATTCAGTTTAAATTACTTTTAATTTCTTGTATGTGCACTTATGTGTTGATCAGTTACTACCAATTCGATGGTGAGTACATGTGGTGCTTATTTTTCCATTCTTGGGATACCTTACTTAGTAGAATGTGTTCCAGCTCTATCCAGGAATATACAAGAGGTGCTATATCACCATTGTTTATTAAAGCTGAATAGTACTCCATGGTGTACATATACCACAGTTTATTAATCCACTCATGTATTGATGGACACTTGGGTTGTTTCCACATCTTTGCAATTGTGATTTCTTTTACCCATAATGTTATTTACAAGTATATTGTTTATTCTCCAAGAATTCTGGAATTTCCCAGCTGCCTTTTTTTGTTTTTTTTTAAGAGACCAGGTCTTGCTTTGTCACCCAGGCTGGAATGCTGTATTGCGATCACAGCTCACTGTAACCTCAAACTCCTGGGCCTAAGCAATCCTTCTGCCTTAGCCTCCTGAGTAGCTGGGACTACAGATTGTGTACCACCATGCCTGGCTAATTTTTTTGTTTTATTTTTTGTAGAGATAAGGTCTTGCTGTGTTGCCCAGGCTGATCTCAAACTCCTGGCCTCAAACAATCTTTCTGCCTCGACATCCCAGAGGGCTGGGATTACAGGTGTGAGCCACTGTACCTGGCGCCAGCTGTCTTTCTGTTACTGACTTCTAGTTTAATTTCATTGTGATTTGAGGATAGACATTGTATGATTTCTATTCTTTAAAGTTTTTTAAGGTGTGTTTTATGGCCCCAAATGTGGTCTAGTTAGTGAATGTTCCATGTTAGCTTGAGAAGAACGTATATTCTGCTGCTGTTGGATGAGGTAGTTGATAGATGTCAGTTATATCCAGTTGGTTGATGGTGCCGTTGAGTTCAACTGTGTTCTTACTGATTTCCTGCCTGCTCTGTCGATTTCTAACAGAGTGATGTTGATGTCTCCAACTATAATAGTGGATTCGATTTCTTCTTACAATTCTGTCAATTCTTGCCTCACATATGTAGATGCACTGTTGTTAGGCACATACACATTAAGAATTCTTCTGCCATCTCAGAGAACTGACCCCTTTATCATTATGTAATGCCCCTCTTTATCCCTGATAACTGTCCTTGCTCTTAAGTCCTGCTCTTAAGTCCTTTCTCTGTCTGAAATTAACATAGCTACTCCTGCTTTCTTTTGTTTAAGATTAGCATAGTATAATTTCTCCATTCCTTTACTTTTAATCTATGTGTATCTTTATATTTAAAGTAGATTTCTAGTATACAGCATATAGTTGGGTCTTGCTTTTTGAGCCACCTTGACAATGCCTGACTTTTAATTGATGTATTTAGACCATTTATGTTGACGGTGATTATTGATATATTTGGTTAATATCTACCATATTTGTTACTGTTTTCTATTTTTTGCCCTTGTTCTTTGTTTTTATTTTTCAATTTCAATCTTTTTCTGCCTTTTGTAATTTATTTTTTATTTAAAATTTTAAAAAATTAATACATAATATATGTACATATTTTAGGGGTACATGTGATATGTTGATATATTCATATAATGTGTACAGATCAAATTAGGACAATTGAGATATCCACCATCTTAAATATTTGTCTTCTTTATGCTAGAAACATTCAAGCTATTTTGTAATGTACAATAGATTAATTGTTAACTCTGGTCACTCTACTGATCTATCGAAGACTAGGTCTTATTTCTTCTATCTAACCATATATTTGTACCCATTAATTAACCTCTCTTCATCCTCTTCTACCCTCTATCCTTCCTGGCCTCTGGTGACCACCAGTCTACTCGCTGTCTTCATGAGATCCACTTTTTAGCTCCCACTTATGAGTGAGAACATGGCAATATTTGTCTTCCTGTGCTTGGCTTACTTCATTTATCATAATAACCTCCAGTCCATCCATGGTGCTGCAAATGACAGTATTTCATCCTTTTTTGTGGCTAAATAACATTCTTTTGTGTATTTTTGCCACATTTTCTTTATCCATTCCTCCACTTGTGGGTACTGTGTTGATTCTATTTTTTAGCTGTTGTGAATAGTGCTGCATAAACATGGGAATGCAGATATCTCTTCGATATCTTGATTTCCTTTCTTGTGGATATATATACAATAGTGGCATTGCTGGATTATCTGAGAGTACTATTTTTAGTTTTTCGAGGAACTACTGTACAATTTTCCATAGTGGCTGTACTATTAATGATTTACATTTCCACCAGCAGTGCACAAGTATTCCTCTTTCTCTCCATCCTCACCAGCACCTGTTATTCCCTGTCTTTTTGATAAAAGCCATTTTAACTGGGGTGAGATATCTCATTGCTGTTTTGATTTGCACTTCTCTGACGATTAGTGTTGTTGAGCATTTTTTCATATACTATTAGCCATTTGTATGTCTTGTTTTGAGAAATGTCTGTTCAGATCTTTAGTCCATTCTTAAATTCCTAGGTATTATTAATATTTGTTTTTTTTGCTGCTGAATTATTGGAGCTCCTTACATGTTCTGATTATTAATCCCTTTTCAAGCATATAGTTTGTAAATATTTTCTCCCATTCTGTGGATTGTTTTTTCAGTTTTTTGATTGTTTCCTTTGCTGTACAGAAGCTTTTTAGCTTGATATAATCTCATTTGCCTATATTTGCTCTGGAGGTCTTCCACACAAAAAAATTTCCCCAGACCAATGTGGAATGTTTCCTCAATGTTTTCTTCTAGTAGTTTCATAGTTTCATATCTTAGGTTTAAGCTTTAATCCATTTTGATTGGATTTTTGTGTATGGTGAGACGTAGGGGTCTAGTTTCATTCTTCTGCATGTGGTTACCCAGTTTTCCCAGCAGCATTTATTGAAGAGACTGTCCTTTACCCGTTGTGTGTTCTTTGTTGAGAATAAGTTGGCTGTAAGTGTGTGGATTTATATTTGGATTCTCTCTTCTGTTCTGTTGGTCTGTGTGTCTGTTTTTATGCTGGTACCATGCTGATTTGGTTACTATAGCTTTGTCATATATTTTGAAGTCAGGTAGTGTGATGCCTCCAGCTTTGTTCTTTTTGCTCAGGATTGCTTTGGCTATTTGGGATCTTTTGTAGTTCCATATAAATTTTAATATTGTTTTTTGTTATTTCTGTGAAGAATGTCATTGGAATTTTGATAGGGATTACACTGAATCTGTAAATTACTTTGAGTGGTATTGACATTTTAACAATATTAATTCTTCCAATCCATAAGCATGGAATAGCTTTCCATTTTTTTGTGTCTGCTTCAATTTCTTTCATCAGTGTTTTATAGTTTTCCTTATATAGATCTTTCACTTTTTTGGTTAAAAAATTCCTAGATATTTTTATTAGTATATTCTTTGTAGCTATTGTAAATGAGATTGCTTTCTTGATATCTTTTCAGATTGTTCGCTGTTGGTATGTATAAATGATATTGATGTTTGTATGTTGATTTTGTATTCTGTTACTACTGAAATCATTTATCAGTTCTAACAGTTTTTTGGTGGAGTTTTAGGTTTTTCTAAATATAAGATCCTATTGTCTGTGAACAAGACTAATTTGTCTCCTTCCATCCCTATTTGGATATCCTTTATTTTTTGCTCTTGCCTAATTGCTCTGGCCTTATGTAGTTTTAAACTGAGCATTTTATATGATTCCATCCTCTCTCTTTTCTTACCAGTAATACTTCTGCTTTTATGTTTTCGTAGTGGTTACCCTTGAGTTTGCAATATACATTTATAAACTATGGAACATTTCATGAATTTGTGTATCATCCTTGCTCAAGGGCCATGCTAATCTTCTCTGTAACGTTCTAATTTTAGTATATATGCTGCTGAGGTGATCACTTAATGTGCTTTAATTTTCTCCTGAGGATTCCTAGAAGTTCTTCCCCTTTGGTTAGATATGATCAACGTCAGCAGCAGACACGGATGCTCCTGAATGCTGAGCCTCAGCTGAAGGCGTCAGGGCTGGAGCAAGTCCTCGCAGCTTTTCTCACTGGCTGGCGTCTGCTGCATCCTTGCCCCAGAGTCTGGGTCAGGCCCACAGCCTGACTCCCTAGGCCCTCAGTTTTATTGCAGTAGCTTTAAGGATTTTTCTAATTCCCAGACATCATTTCTCCTTCATCTTCAGAACTGCCATTTCCTCACTGGAGAGGAGAATCATAAGCCCCCTCAGATGCAGAAGAAGGTGGCATGGTCACAGTTCTTAGCCTGACCTCCTACTGCTCTTCTTCCTTTTCGTGTTTTCAAACAGATGTGATGTTTACGGGGACAGCGGATGGCCGGGTTGTAAAACTTGAAAATGGTGAAGTAGAGACCATCGCGCGGTTTGGTTCAGGCCCATGCAGTAAGTTGGTGACAATCCCCATGACATGTTCTCTTCCAGGTGTTCAGAAAGGTGCTCACTGGCTGTATGGAACTGCTTTTCCCTACCAATCAGTTTCACCCTGGGAGAAAAAGGGCCCCTGCCATCCGACAGATGGAGCACAGTGTGGGTGTCACTATGAGCTCTCCATTTGCCAGGTGGTCCCTGGGCCTCATGGTGCCTCAGGGTCACTCTGCAGCCCCAAGTCCCAGCTGGGCAGTGGCCGGGCACCTGCTCGGTACTTTGCAGGGCCCCTGTCCCTTGCCATTGCCTCTGTGCTCACTTTCATGGTACTTTAGAGTGAATGGGTGTGGTCAGAGTGCAGCTATAGAAAAGCAGGTGGCTTTGTCATTACTTGATTCTATAAATATAGTTCCTTCATTGGTTTCTCAGGAATTTCAACAGTGTCATTCAGAGTGGAAACACCCTTAAGTCACTCAGATTTTGAAAAACTAGAGTAGAAGAATCTCACTGTTTAAAAACTAAGACTTCTTGTTAGTTATTTTTAGTAGCTGGAATGTTTTCATAAAAATCATGTGTTCTCACTGTAAAATGCAAATAATACAAAAGTACAAAGGAGAAAGTAAAAATCACTTCAGAGTCTTCTCAGTTGTAATGGTTACTAACATTTTAGTGAATAATTTTTCAGACATTTTTCTGTTCATGGACACCCACACATTGTGGTTTTTTTTGAGACACAGGGTCTTGCTCTGTTGCCCAGGCTGGAAATGCTGGACCCTCCCGCCTCCCTCCTCAGCCCCCAAAGAAGCCAGGACTATAAGTGCACACCACCATGCCTGGCTACTAGTTTTTAAAATTTTTTTATAGAGATGGGATTTGGCTATGTTGCCCAGACTGATCTTGAACTCCTGGCCTCAAGCAATCCTGCCTAGGCCTCCCAAAGTGCTGGGATTACAGGCGTGAGTGAGCCACTGTGCTGGCCACAGATTTACTTGATGGGATAATATTCTACATTCAGTTCTTTATCCTTCCTTTTTCCTCTCCATTTTTGGCTGTAAGTGCCCTGCTTGAGCACCCTATAGTAAGCACTCTATAGTGAACACTCTGCAGTGAGCACCTGCAGTGAGCACCCCACAGTGGGCACCTTAGGGGCAGTTCTAGCTCTAATGTCATGGTCCTTTTTGTTCTGTGCACACAATGCATGTTTTGGAAGGTATGGATGAGATAATTGGACACAGAGGAGGGCACAGGTAGCATCTTGGACCAGCTGCTGATTCCTGTCTGTTTTCCTAGAAACCCGAGATGACGAGCCTGCTTGTGGGAGACCCCTGGGCATCCGGGCAGGGCCCAATGGGACTCTGTTTGTGGCTGATGCATACAAGGGACTGTTTGAAGTAAATCCCTGGAAACGTATGTGGCAATATATTGTTTCCTTCTGTGATGATTTCAGATCTTAAACAATATGTGTGTGAGTTGATTTAATAGGATTTGTTAAATACAGTCTGCTGGAGACTAATGTTTCTTACTAATTGAATAGTACTGAAAGCTTTGCCTACAAATATCAGCTAGTTTTTAACACCAGAAAACTCCCTACCCATGACTGTGTCCATACCCTAATTTCCTCTGGCATTTATTTGTATTTTAGCCACAGGATCTCAAAAGGATTTATTTTGAGGATGTTAGACCTCCTGTTTCTGTCCTTATTTTTCCATGTATCTCTGTACAGCTTGTCTTTCTGTTCATTTTCTGTCTTCTCTGTCACCTTCTCCTTTGTCTCTGCCTTTTCCTTTCCTCGCTTTCTCTCCCCATTGCTCCTATGTGTGCTTTCTCAATGGAGGGTCCTGCTGTGGAGGGCTCTGTCGTCACGTGCAGTGTGTGGGGCCCAGAAGAGGTCCTGCAACCCGACCGCTGCTGGCTGTGCAGGTCATCCTCTTTTGTAAAGCAGGATGATCATAGAGCCTACTCCGTGGGATTGTTTGATGGTTTAGATGAGATCATACCTGGAAAGAGCTTAGCACTCAATAAGTGTTCTATGATTAAATATTTTTGGAAACTTATTACTGCTACTTTATTTACAGGCAGATTCATGGAACATTTTATATTTCTCTCAAGCAAACAAATAGAATGAAAGCCTTTGACCTAATGCTCTTCAGAGATGTTTTAAAGTCAGTTGGCCTCAATAAAAGAAAGAGTTCCTCATCCTTACAGAAAGGGTCTGCCTTAATGAAGTTAGTCTTAGGAAAACATTATCACCTAATAGTTAAGACTGCTTTTTACTGTAAGAAGGAATAAATCTTCTGCAACATGGAGAAGCTAATTTTAGTGTTTTCCTTTTAAATCAGTTATGCTGATTAATATTTTGAGATTATCGAGAAGGAATAGCAATCTTTTTGAATGAATGAAAGAAAGAAAGCAAATATTTTTCTTTCTTTCTTTTTTTTTTTTTTTTTTTTACCTTCAGGTGAAATGAAACTGCTGCTTTCCTCTGAGACACCCATTGAGGGGAAGAAAATGTCCTTTGTGAATGATCTTACAATCACGCAGGATGGGCGGAAGATTTATTTCACAGATTCTAGCAGCAAATGGCAAAGGCGAGATTATCTGCTCCTGGTTATGGAGGGCACAGACGATGGGCGGTGAGTGTTTATTTCAGGTCATCCGCTCAGTTCACCAGCCAGGGAGGCCTGCTTCAGCAGAGCTTGTTGCTTCCAGGAGCTGTGGGAGTGTTTCTGAGCATAGTATTTCAGCTTTAGGAATAGGACTAATGGCTTCTGGAGACAAGTGTTAGATATAACAAGACGGAGCAAGATGTTCCCCCTTTTTCTTTGAGGAAATAAAATAGGCCAGTCTATCTGAGGGTGTGGTTCTAGGCAGGCCTGGGTTTCGGGTCATCCCTCTGAAGGGGGACTCCACTCCCTCCTTGGTGCCACCCCAACTCCCAGGTCAACGAGAGGACTCACTGTGGGGTGCTCTGGAAGGGGAAGGGCCCTGGTGCCTGGTCACTCCAGCATGAAGCTGAGCCACCATCCACAGAAGGGAGCAAAGCTCCAAGCCCCCCAGGAGGCCATGAGCTCTCCCCCATGTGACCCTCCACTTTTGGCATTCCACAGCCTGCTGGAGTATGATACGGTGACCAAGGAGGTGAAAGTGTTATTGGACCAGTTGCGGTTTCCTAATGGAGTCCAGCTGTCTCCTGAGGAAGACTTTGTCCTGGTGGCAGAAACGACCATGGCAAGGATACGAAGGTGTGTGATGTTGGCTGAGCTGTCAGTTGTTGGCCAGAGCTCGTCATGGCGTGGGTGGACATGGAAATGTGACTGACAGAAATCTGAGATGCAGCAGACACCTTTTTTTTTGTGAATTATGATAAAAGTAAAATTCAAAGATGTGTTTTCTTTCCCCCATTCCTTAGCCTACTTGAAAGTGGCAGTCTGCCACAGTGTGTTGATGTGATGCTAATTGTGCAGCTTGGGTCCCATTTCCCTGCCCAGTGGGCCTTGATTCCCCCTGACCTGCTTCTCCTCTGTTCACATGGGACCCAGGGCTTGAGGACTTCTCAGCACTGTGCCTTCATTCATGATGGACACGTTTACATTAGTTCTCATAACTATATTTGGATAAGACCAGTTTGGTGCTTGGCTAAAATTTTTCGCTTATATTGGGTGGCTACTGTTCACTGCCTGCTTGGCTGAATTTTTCAGAGTCTACGTGTCTGGCCTGATGAAGGGAGGGGCCGATCTGTTCGTGGAGAACATGCCAGGATTTCCAGACAACATCCGACCCAGCAGCTCCGGGGGATACTGGGTTGGCATGTCAACCATTCGCCCTAAC
This sequence comes from Avahi laniger, assembly GCA_963575035.1. NCBI lineage: Eukaryota > Metazoa > Chordata > Mammalia > Primates > Indriidae > Avahi > Avahi laniger. The sequence continues at coordinate 29,541 of CAUYSK010018268.1, forward strand.
CCTGGGTTTTCCATGTTGGATTTCTTATCTGAGAGACCATATATTAAAAGAATGATTTTTAAGGTAACTATAACAGCTATAATTCAAGAAAACAAAATGAAAATGAATCATGATCTCTTTTTGACCTTTATAGCCCTAAAAATTCTGCTTTTAATATTTGATACTTTTAATGACTATTTAAAGACACATTTCATTCTTTATTCCAAAATGCAACTTTAAACATTTGAACCCTTTGATTTTTTTTTTTTCTTCTGGTTTCCCTGTTGGTGGGTATTTTTATTTTCACCCTCACCATCATAACTCCTGGGGCCTCCACCCTACCTGTCACTTGCTTTTCTCTTTCTCCCCTGGCTGTTCCAGGCCTTCTCCGCTCCCCTCTAGACCCTGCGACTTTGTCTTCCCCCGCCCCACTTGCCGCCGCCTCCTCCTCCTCCGAGAAAGCGGTCAGCAGGTGCATTTTCCTCCCCTCCCCGTGCCGCACGTGCAGACCTGCTCACCTCGGCCTCTGTCCCACCTTCTTGGAGCCTCACTGCCAGTCGCCCTTCTTCACAGGTTCTGCCCTTTGACCTCTTAACACACCAAACTCTTTCCTGTTAGAAATCATCCACCAACGGCCAGCTGTAGCCCCTTCAACACAGCCTTTAAACGTCTTCTTCCTGCCATTTTCCCAGTGATGTCCATGGAACACTCTGAATTTTAGCTCAGTGTGTTCACGCCATGGAATAACTTGCTGAACCAGGCCCTTGTATAACGCAGAAATCTTTTCCAACAAGTTCCATTTCACAGGCAGAATAGATACCTGAAACCGATAGGGAGTATTTGAACAGATATGAACATATTTGTAATGTAAGGTCCCGGAGGGAACAGGCAGCAGTTACTGAGCCTTCGGTGCTGGGCTGTGTGCTGGGACCACTCTGGAGGCTGCGTGTACTTTCTCAGTCAGGATGGCCCATGGCCTGCAGTGAGGCGAGTTCAGCAGACCTCTGTGGAGAATCCTGTCTGTTCAGAAACCTGTTCCTCCTATTTGCCTTATTGGCCACAGAGCCTGTATCTGTTCCTGCTGGGACCTAGGAAGAAGCAGGATGGTAGGGCAGGCTGAGATGGCTTTTAGAGAAGGCCAGACCTGCTGTGGGTCCCTGGGCAGATGACTTGGTCTCTCTACCTCAGTTGCTCCATCTGTAAAATGGGAAGGGTAATAGCATTTGACTAAGTGCTGAGAAAATTTAATGAGAATATGCTGCACATAGCGCCCTAGCTGAGTTTAGTAAGTGTTCAATTTCTGTGACTGTCGGTTTTCCTATGGCAAGGATGTGATTGCCACCTACTCTTTCGGTGGTCATTGTCTCTCTGCCGTTGACCAGCATGTGTGCTCATCAGGGTAGGCATTTTTGCTGTCAATTCACCGCTTTGTCTTCAGCACCTATAGCAGGATCTAGCGCATGGTAGCACCAGGAAACACTGTTGAATGAATGAGTGATTAGAGAGTGGAGACTGAGTGTGAGAAGGAGCCAGCCGTCCCCGAGTGGTGGGACGTGATGGCACAGGTGGCGGGAGCCCTGCGGCAAGAGGGTGCACAGAGGGAGATAGGAGAGGACCACAGGCCACGTGGACTTGGAAAGGAGTTAGATTTTATTCAGAATGTTATCCAAGTCATTGCAGGTTTTTTTTTTTTTTTTTTAAGTTTTGAGATAATATCAAAGTTACAGAGAAGCAGCAGGAAGGGTACAAGGAACCCTTTTCCCTGAGCTGTTTGCAGGTAAGCTGCCGACCCTGTGCCAGAGCACTGGAGATGCTTTAGCGCACTTTTCCTGCAACAGGGACGTCGCCCTTCATCACCACGATCCAAGCCGGGAAAGTCACACAGATACCCCATGACCCCCTTCACGTTTCACTGGTTGTCCCAGTGTTGTCTTTATGACAAAAGGAGTCGACCCAGATCAAGTGTGGCATTTAGTTGCCACCTCTTTATTCTCCTTCAGTCTGGAGAATGTTCAGCTCCCCAGCCTCTTTTTGACTCTTTGACTTTGATCCTTCGGAAGCTTCCAGGTCAGTTGTGTTGCATGTCGCTCCATCGGGTTTGTCTGGTGTCTTCTCACGACTGGATTCTGGTTCTGCGCTGCTGGCGGGAGCAGCACGGCAGCGAAGCTGTGTCCTTGCCTGGCGCAGCTGTCAGGAGGTGCGTGAAGTCCGTCGCCCCATTACTAGTGGTGGCAGTTTTGATCACCTGACTCAGGTGGGGAAGACAGCCTTCTCCACTGGGAAGTCACTCTTTCCGTTTGTAATTAATGGGTGTTTTGTGAGGAGGTACTTGACGACTAATTATTGGTGCCATCAGATGGTTTCCCATTTGATCAATGGTTATTATGTTACTGTTAGTATTTATTCCAATGTTCAGATTGTCCCCCTGTGGCTAGTGGGAGCCCTTTCAGTGTGGCTCCTGGACCTTTGGACAGGTCCCTGTCATTCTGAGACTAGTTCCTTGTTTTCTGGTACACAAGTTGTTGCAGGCTCCGCTTGCAATTTCCCAGCCCCAGCTCTGGAATTGGCTGTTTCTCCAAGGAGCCCCGTTTCCTTCTAGGGAGATCTGGGTGCTAAGGGTACTCACTGCTTTTGGGTGTTGCTGGCCCAGGCTCCTGAAGGGACAGTGCTAGGGAATGCACACATGCAGCGCAGACTCATGCTTACCTGCACACAAAACGCCACACACGTGCTCACGCCTACACCTATCCTCCGTTTGAAGTGAAATGCATAAATTCAGGCTGGTATCTTCAGTTCCACTTTAACACTACAGGATTTATTCTAGTTTTCTTCCCTATTTCTCCCCGTATTTGTACCTTTCTTTTCTAGCAGTGAGAAATTTGGACCCCACTATCCTTCATGTGTTTACCTATTTAATCAGTTCCCCAAGTGTAGCCAGTCTGTAGCTATTGCCCCCTCTGCAGGGCCCCTGCTAGCATCCCATGCTGGGCTGTCCTCTTCTTCCCTGACCACGTATTGGAGCTGTCCCTGGGTGAACGGCCTCCTCACCCTCGTGGCTTTGACAGCCTGGTCTGGGCCACTGCGGTCTCCACATCTGTACACACCCACCTGCCCTGCTCAGCCCTGCGAATGGCTTCTTGACCGAATTGTTCAGGAGGGGAGTGATGTAGTACAAAGAACGTTTTAGAAAGATAACTGCAATGACTGGGTAGAGAACAGCTGTGGCAGGGCTTGTCTGGCTGTGGGAGCCTGGGGTGGAGCCGTCGTGGTGGCTGGGGAGAGGTGATGGGGGCACACAGATGGCAAGACTGGGGTGACTGGACATACAGGGCACAGAGGGACGGGGTCGAGCAAGGGCGAGGGCTGTGTTCCCGGCCCTGTCTCCTGAGCGGGGGAGTCTGTCGCATTTGAAGTGCCGTTAGAAAGTCCAGGTGGATGTGGATCCCAGAGAGTGAGGGGTTTAGCACTGAAACAGAGGTGGAGATCAGAGAGCTCTCTGGGAAAGTGACTAGTTGAAATCATGAGAGAGAGAGAGAGAGAGAGAGAGAGAGAGAGAGAGAATGAGATCTCTTAGAGATAAGATAGAGGAGGGAGGAGAGCAGAAGGATCTACAACTAAACAGCAGGTGGGGGCATTTCATGGGTTGTGGGAAGCCTTAGTAATTTGTTGAGCTGTAATGCAACTTTGGTTCACTGCTGTTGGACCTAGAGCACAGTCAACTTGTATATCTGCTTAAATATTTCCAGTGACTAGGAGACATCATTCATTGGATATGAGTTGTTCGGGTGTTTTCCCTTGTATTAAAAGCTAGAAATCTGCCTGTTAATTTCCATTCATTGGTCTCAGGCAGCAGAGTAGTTGGTGATAATTTCCTACCTGGTGTCCTTCACTCTGCCAGAAAGCATGCATCTTGCCATCTGGGTTCTCCGCTTAAAATTCTTCAGCAGCCACAGAGTCCCAGTCTGAGCCCTTTAGCCTAGCCGTACCCCGGGGAACTAGTGGTACCCTGCTCAGGTATCCCCCAGGGTCTGCATGCTGAGCTTGGAGGAAAGTGGAAGAGTTTCTGCTTTCTGTTTTAGAAGCTGTGTCACGTGTATGTGTATGATGGCTGGAGTTTCTCATTTAACCTTCCCAGCCTTTTTTTTTTTTTTTAATGTGAACTACTCTCAACTCTCCATCATTTGCCCCTGTATATTTGGAGTATGTTAAACCTAATCAGAGGACTTGTCATTCATTCGAGTTAAGGCGTGAAGGTTGTGACTCAGCGTCCTGGCAGGTAGAGATTATTCTAAGCCTTGGCTTCGGTGTTGTGACTTCCTGGCATGTGATGTACGTTTCTGTGTTCAGTCAGGTCATCCAGAGATGCACTTGTGCTGCTGTTCCTGTGCTGGGGTGGCCTTGTTGGCCTGATCTGCCCAGGGGCGGGGGCAGGGAGGGCCTCAGTGCTGGGGCAGGAACTGGGTTAGTCTGGGTGCGGCCCTGTGGGGCTCCCCTGTGAGGGGCGGGGTCAGACCATTCCTGGATGGGGGCGCTGTGCAGTCGGGCTGTTCCCAGTGTTCTCTCAGCCAGAAGGTAAACTCGCTGCACTGTGCTTCTCTTCCAGCTGTTTAGTCAGGAGACGGTGATGAAGTTTGTGCCGCGGTATAGCCTCGTCCTGGAACTCAGTGACAGTGGCGCCTTCCAGAGAAGCCTGCACGATCCCGATGGGCTGGTGGCCACCTACATCAGCGAGGTGCACGAGCACGACGGGCACCTGTACCTGGGCTCCTTCAGGTCCCCCTTCCTCTGCAGACTCAGCCTGCAGACAGTTTAGCCAGCCCAGATGGCTGCTAAACTGCCATGCGAGCCTCACGCTCGGGCATGAGACCTGGTCCAGGAGGAACTGTGGACACAACTGTGGCGCATGTGTGCTCATGCACCTGTCAGCCCTTGGAGGTGTGGTGGAAGCTGCTGCAACCCCTGAGGATGTGCAGGCCCCAGAGGGACAACCCTCACCTGGGCCTGACTTTGTGTTTAGAGGGAAATGTAACATTTCTGCTGCTGGGAAGATAAATTCATGTAAAGCCATTTTCTCTCAAAAAAAAAAAAAAAATGCTTCCTAAGTACAGCCATTCTCTAGGACGTGGGAAACCCTGTGCACTTCTACTAAGGCTCTGTGCTCGGTGGACGCGGCAGCGGGTGAGCTGCCCGGGGATCTGGTGGCTGCTGGCCCTGCCCTCCCCGCTCTAGTGTCTTTACTATAAAGTGGGGTGATGCCTTTCTTTGTGGGGGGCATGGGATTGTGGAGGCCAAGACTTTGGAGCCACGTCCTCAGGGCTTGTGTGGGACTCGGGCCCTTGGTCCCTAGGCATTCCCTCCACAGTGCGCAGCGAGAGTGTGTCAGCTGCAGCGGCTCAGAGAGGACGGCACTGGGTTTCTTTCTGTGACTCCTGCCATGCTGGAATCGGGTGATCCAGTGATGTAGTCCCTTTCACAGGGCGCATTTAGCAGTGTCCTGTTGATGACCTCTGTTCTTCCCCTCCAGACCCACACATGTGAACAGTGCACGTGTTAAAGTCCTACTTGCTCGAGTGTTGTAAGTTCCTGTATATTTTCACAAGTACGTCTACACACTGGCCATAATTTTGATAATAAATAATGGTAAGTTGATTTCTGCTGATTAACCTTTCAATGGTGTGACCTGGGAGTTTCTTCTCTGCTTTAATTATTTTAACAGTGACTGACATTTAATTCTGTCAGGTGTTGATAATTCTGTCAGGATTGTCTTGGCGAGGATGTTGTTTGAGGGCCAGGGAGTGCATTGACCAGCGCAGGGAGGGCAGCCACGGAGCCTCTCTGCAGCAGCCACCTTTGGAAGCAGATGGCCTGAGCCGTCTGCCTTTCGGTGTTGGTTTGTTCCTGGGCAAGTCGATACAACACTTCTCTCCTGTTTTCCAGCCTGCAAAATGGCACTGACATCTGTCCCTTTCTTTCCTGGGTGTTTGTGACAATACACAAGAGATTGTGTCTCTGGAAATGTTTGGAGTAACTTGACAGAGACAATATTTTAAATAGGTAATGATAAAATAAACCAGATAAATAGGTGATGATACAAAAACTCAAAGAGAATTGATAGCTGCGGTAAAGTCGGGACCACCTCTGTTGTGGCGCTGGCTGGCCTTTGATCCCTTTTCCCTGCCTTCCCCTTCCCTGCAGGCGTCACGCTGGGGGAAGAGTCAGGAGTCCAGAGCAGGTTAATCCTGGTTAATCTTTTGCCCCCACTTCGGGCAGCCTCATGCGGGTAGCCACCATGGAACAGAGGCAGAGATCGACTTCTGTCTAGTTGATGCGACCCGTATTGTGTCAGACGAACAACTGTCGATGTTGTTTATGTAATTTATAGGAAAGAAAATTGGTAGTTATTATTAAGTACTTTTTAATAGCAAATGCTGTGCTTTCTATATTGGGTGTAAAGAATAATAAGGTAATCCCTAATTGTTCTGTTATAAACAATTTAAATATGCTGGGCCTGTAAGTTGACTTTTTGATTCTTTAATTGAGAACAGAAAGCTTAGTTTTAGTGCTTTTAGTGAATTTTCATCAGTGCAGAGAAGCTGGTAAATTGTTTTTCACAGTTTTCAGCAAAGGGGTCTTGATTTTGACTCAGTTGTTGATTTTCTGTCTCCCAGTGTCATTTCCTGTGTTTTGTCTGGTAATTTGGCATGGTGAGGTGTGAAATATAGTCGTCTTACTGGGTTTAAATATGTGATATGCTTTTGCTACAAACATGAAAGGGATTTGCTCTAGTGTGAATTACTAACATGTTCTTCAGAATAATGAGGAGATTGTGTGCCTCTGTCATCTGTTTAAAAACTTTATCAAGATTCAGTTATTACCTTTCACAGGAGAGAGATCCCATTGTGAGATTTTTGTTATCAACATGCACTTGCACAGTGGCCTGTAGTTTCGAAAGTTGTTGGTGTACACTGACTCTTAGTGATTCAAGGAGAAACGTTCTCGTTGCACAGATGGGAACTGAGGCTCGGAGGGATTGGTGACTGCCCACAGCACAGCCTGGACTCCCGGTGACGGGACTGAGGAGTACTTCTGTGAAGCTGGGAGAACGGGAGACTGGGTGACATTCCGGCACCTGGCAGGGCACCGGCCCTGAACTGGGCTACACAGCAGGGTCCTCAGGGAGACCTACATCTCAGGGTGGCTGGGGTCTCGGTGTGGTCTGAAGCCTCACAGGGGGTCCCCCTGTGGGCAGTGGTGGGGACTGATGGTGTTAGGGAGCATCGAATGGCCACAGCCTGGGCCCATCTGCAACCTGAAGAGGAGCAAAGCTGAGTGACATGTGCAGCACGTGGCCCTGGAGCTGACTCCATGAGGTCCTGTGGACAGCTGGGAGCAGTGGCGTGGCTGGGGAAAGCTCTAGAACACTCAGGCCAGGGCTCTCACAGGATTTTGACTGATTTTGGTCAGTTCGAGACCTTGAACAAAAGCGCTGCTTTTTGGCCATAGTTCTGGCATATCTTAGAATCGTGGGAACGTAGCGTTACATTTCCTCAGTGACAGTAACATTAGACGGTGGCACAGCCTCCCTCTGTGTCGGGGAAGCTGATAAATTTAGAAAACACTGGGTTGGCATGATGGACTTCAGGCCATCACGGACTGACACCTGCTCCATGTGCGGTGGGGGTTCCCTTTAACCTGTTCTTTGGCTCCGCCACAGGTCTGTCTTTGGCAGCTCCCTCCTGGCAAGGCCAAGTCTGGAGAGAGCAGCATCTCCCAGCAAAGTCGTGATGACAGGAGCAAGTGCCATGCACACGGCTAGCGTGGGCACCCTGCTCTCTGTGCAGCTGAATAGTAGTCTGCAGTGGTGTGACTGGTGGGTGCGTCTCAGAGGCACGCCGGCCACTGGCTTCCAGAAGTCAGGCTAGATGCTACTCACTGGCTCGCCAGCCTGGCTCCTGGCCTGTGCCACCAGGGCTGATTTAGGGAAAAACACATAATTCATGAAACAGGCTGGGAACGATTGAAGTGGTGGATGTATTTTAATACGGAAAGCCCCCCCACCCCGCCCCCGGAGAGACTGTTTGCAGGAGCCTGGGGTTGGGGGGCCACACGGTCAGCTGGCATCAGGGCTGGCCAATGTGCCTTACTTACGAGATGGGAAAAATTCCTGCCCCAGTGGTGTGTTGAAAATCAGGGGTGTAGGTTAGTGTTCAGACCTGGGAGTGTTGAGGTTAGGATTTGAGGCTCCTTCTCCCTCCCCAGGTGGAGCAGTGGGGGTTAGTGGGGACATCCTGGCTGGGCAGTGGGGGCGCCGCTGCACTTGGAGCACTGTGCATGTGCATTCTCACCTGCCGTGAGGCCAGGTGTGGCCTTGTGCTCTGGTTTCACTTAACTGTGAGCGAGACCAACTACAGGAGAGAGTGTGGGCCTCTGCACCACTTCATCTCGCATGCGTCTGCAGGCCGCACAGCTCTGGCCTGAGGCCTCTCTGGCTCTGCATGTTCCACGCTGCCAAAGCCGTGGGCCTCAGAGGCAGCAGGAAGGGCTCGGGCGGGGAAGACAGCACAGCCGGAGGGCGGCCCCCTTGGGTGGGAGCTCCCTGCCCTGGTGGTTCATGATGAGGACAGGCTTGCCTGCTTCTGGCTGCTGTGGTCTTCGATGTGCTGGCCAGCTGCTAATCACTGGACAGGCCTCCCAGGGAAGTGACATAAACTCGCCAACCGCTTACAACGCTCACCTCACCTTCCCGATTCTCCCTTTGAAAAGTAAAGCACGCTGCCGTTGCTCTGAGATGATTAGCTCTTTATTCGTCCACAAAGGGTCCAGCTGCAGACTTGCTTCCCCACCGAGGGCTGTGACAACTCCTCAGACTGAGAGATTGACCCCTGTGCCCTCATGGGTGTCCTGGGACCACTGGGGATAGGGCCCTCGACTCCAACATCTCCCATCCGGCAACTTGGTCCCTTTGCTCAGACCCTGAATCTAGGCGCACAGCAGCAATAAATGAGTTAATTTTAGAAGAAAATGCAACACAGTATACTTCATCTGGCTGTGAGGTGTGATCATCTCGCATCCCAGCCACTCGATGATGGCCCTGTAGCTGACTCAGGAAGGGCCCAGGAGGGCCTGTAACGGCTGGGGGGGGGGTCATGGCGCGGAGCTGGAGGTGAGGAGCACACGCATCATCTGTTTGTCGCAGCTGCAGGCTCGCTGAAGAGGCGGGAGTCAGTGACAGAGGAGAACAGGCACCTCGTACCTCTGCAGCCAGGGGATGACCCAGACTTCAGAGTAGCAGCTCAGAGTCTGAAACAAAGAGGGGCACACCTGAGAATCCCCCTGTCACAGGCTCACTCTGGATACCTCTGCCCGGGGCCTCCCTGCCGGCATTCTCCCCCTGCCCCAGGTTTTTATTTCAACAATTTTCAAATCTACAGAAAAGCTTGAAAGAGTGATTTGAGACTATATTTATCATTGTTAAATTTTGCCATATTTATGTTCTCTCCCTTATATATCTCATATCATATATGCATATATATCATATAATTATATATATATCATATCTATCACATACATATAATTTTTGAGTCATTTGATCGCCTTTCTTGCTCTAACCTCACCCACCCCAGACCCAGGGGGCTTTCTCCCAGAGCTGTGCCTCTCAGAGGGAAGGGTGGTCATCTGAGAAGGAGGACCACGCTGTCCTCTGCAGTCTCTGGCCCCCCTTCTCCATGTCCGCAGTCGTGCAGGAGTACTGGGAGGCCTGACTTCCTCAGGAGTGAGGTTTGGAACCACGCATCAGGAAGTGATGACGGGGGCTCTGAGAAGGCGAGAGACCCTCTGCTTTACCCGCTTCAGCGTGTGGTTGGTTTGGAAGTCGCAGTTGTCCAGATGAGGGTGCTGGTTTTTCTTGCAGGTCGTTCTGCCAATTTCCACCTCAAGCATGTATTTCAGGCCTTTTACTATCTGGAGAGAGAAAGGGACAGGGTCCTGGGTTACTTGGCACAGGATGGAAGGAGGGCAGGCTCCCCCACTAGTAAGAGGTGCCTTAAGACTGTGGTCCCCAACACCCGGGCCGAGGACTGATACCAGTCCGTGCCTGTTAGGAACCGGCTGCACAGCAGGAGGTGAGCGGCCCGTAAGTGAAGGAAGCTTCATCTGTATTTACAGCCGCTCCCCATCACTCACATCACCGCCTCCTGTCAGATCAGCGTCGGCATCAGATTCTCATAGGAGCGCGGACCCTGCTGTAAACTGCACATACAAGGGATCCAGGCTGCAGGCTCCTTTTCAGAATCTAATGCTTGATGATCTGAGGCGGTGATGTATTCGCGCTGGGGAGCAGCTGCAAATACAGATTATCATTAGCAGAGAGGTTTGACTGCACGATAAATGTAATTAGCATGAATTATCCCAAAAGCTTCCCCTCCACCCCACCTGTGGAAAAATTGTCTTCCATGAAACCGGTCCCTGGTGTGCAAAAGGTTGGGGACCACTGTCTTAAGACATATCACGGGAAATGCCAGAGAAGAGTGAGAGGAGGGAGGGAGGAGCCTCCGGGGAGGAAGTTGGCCCTGGATGGAAACCCCCCCTCTATCCCCCAACTCCAGTCTGCTGCAGTCTGGGTGAGGCAGGCTTTATGTCGCACCTTGGGCATTTCCTTAGGCTGTCCCCACCTCCCCACCCCCACCCCCAGGCCAGAGGTGAAGGCCTGCTCCCTCCCTCCTGCACCAGGGAAGCAGCCCCACACCCCCTGCTGTGTTCCACGTGCCAGTGACCTGGTTCATTCTTCTCATTTGTGGTCTTAGAGGGGTCAAAGAGAAATTATCAATTTTTAGTCTCAGCTCCACCAAATACCAAGTGAAATAAAGTTGTCCCCATCATCACCAAGGTAGAGAGGGACCTCCCACCGCCCTCCTCAGGACTTTGGACACTCAGGCCCAGAGCATTACCCTGGCCTCCTGGAGGAGGTGGCACCTGGCCATGGAAGAGCCACTGCCCCAGGGCTACACATCGAACTGCCATCCACAGCACGCTTCCTCACGTAAAAACACGCTTCCTCACGTAAAGCTGTGCTGCTCTTAAAAAGTTGGCAATTGCCAAAAAGAATAAGGGAGGTTATAAAAATCAACCCCCGTCCTCTGACCCAGGGTAGCCATTGGATGCTGTTGAAGATGGTAGCCCCAGAGCAGGGCCACTTCAGCTCCCCCTCCAGGCAGCAGCCCCCGGGGGGGTGTGGGTGCCATCCACAGCGGTGCCCCATATCAGCAAGCAGCTGCACAGTATCCCTGTGTTTAGCAAATGGCAGGGACCGTGGGCAGCCACCTCCCGATGTCGTCTCCTCGCTGTCTGCATGCTGTGTCCACGCAGTGCGTTCTCAGGACCCAGACGAGCAGGTCCTGGCTGTGCCCTGCCAGCCTCCCCTTGAGGAGGGAGTGCCCTGGGCAGGTGTGATAGGCCACTCAGAAGGTGTGAGCACTTTGCAGGCAGGCTGGAGGCTGGGCAGGTGTGAGTCAGGCAAAGGGGGTGGCCTGGGCAGAGCCCTGGGACATGAAAGAACACACCAGCAAGGAGTCTTTTGGGGCTGTGCTGCGCATGAGGGGTGAGGCCGGGCGGAGGACGTGGGGGCTTGCGGGGCAGCTCTGACTGGCAGTGCAGTGGCCCACTCCTCGGGGCAGTGGCCCACTCCTCGGGGCAGTTTCTCTCGCCCCACTAGGGCCCTGGTCCTCGCTCCCACTGCTGCTGGGCTCTGGGCCAACGGCCTGGTGACTGCCCAGAAGCAAGGTTTTCATAAGGAAATGGCTCAGGGCCTTTGTGCTGGGCTCTGGGTGATGCTGGCCTTGTCTGCTACTGTCAGCTCCTGGCCTGGCGAGTGTTCTAGATGGAGGAGGGGGATCACTGCAGCTCAGCTTCCCAGGGGTGCAACCAGAACCCAGACGTTCACCTGGACCAGGGCTCTTCTGATGTGGGACTCCTTGAACAAGAACATGTCATTTGTGCAGTTGTTGAACTTTTCAACACTGCGTCTGGCCGCTTTGAGGACTCCTGGGTCATTGGTCTTTATTGGTTCAGGAAATCCTGGCTTCACACCTGAGTTAAGGACATGGGAGCAAAAATCTGAAAGAGAAACAAAGAACCAGACAAGAACATTTATGCTAGCAGGGCTTTGGTCCAGGTGCCATGCCTCACACTTGGGGGTGCTCAGTCCTCCTCTCGCACCATGCGGATCCCTCCCCATCCACCCCTCACCTGCATTCCCCTCATCTGTGTACCCCCTCACCTGCCTATCCACCCCTCACCTGCATTCCACCTCACCCAGCCACCACCCCCTCACCTGCCCACGCCTCACCTGTGTACTCCCTCACCTGTCCACCCACTCCTTACCCATCCATCTACCCTTCACCCCTATAGTGTGTGAATAAAATAAAATCTTAGGTCCCCCAGCTAACTGAACAGACACCGTCTTGGCCAATGGGACCCTAGAAAAACCTTAAAGCTGAGACCGGCTATGAGGAGAAGGGAGGTCAGACACGCTTCCTCACGCCCCCTCCCTTTTCGAGCTGCTCTTTGTAACAATAAGACATAATACTAAGTCATTAACAAGCCTAAGAACCTACAAGACAAAGGTTAAACCACACTTACAGGCCATGGATTTACTTAACAGGTCACTAGAGTCTCTGGTCTCTGTGGCTTATCTCTGATTAACACACTTCCTTAACTGAAAGCCTATTCAGCCTTTAGGCAGAGCTGCATTTCTTTAACCAATTACAAATTGGTTCATTTTATTTAAAGAATCTTTAAATCCACCTATAACCTTCCCCACCCCACCTTCGAGACATTCTGCCTTTTCGGGCCAAACCAATGTACACCTTCCCTATATTGATTTTGGATTTTATGTGTAATTCCTGTCTCCACAAATGCATAAAACTAGATTGGAACCTGGCTGCCTTGGGTGCATCTTCTTAAGATGCCTTGAGGGCATGTTTCCCCAGGGTCAGGTCACTCACACTCGGCTCAGAATAAATGTCTTTAAATTATTTTACAGAACTTGGGGGGTTTTGGTTGACAAATGCATTCCTTGCGTATCCCCACGGGTGCGCCACATTCGAAGCTGAGGACCAGGTGTGAGGGTGGTGCAGTGATGTCATCCCTGCCCACACAGATAAGAAAAACTGAACACATTCCCCATGAGGGGAACCTCGCTCAGGGCAGGATGTAGCCTTAGGGCGTTAGGAGAAGTTGGGCCCAGCCTCGCCCTGGAGCGGGTAGAGCAGACAGTGCTGGCCGGGTCCTGCCCCGAGAGCCCCCTCCTGTCCACCCTGGTCAGAACCAGGCTGCAGGCTCAGCTCACCCCCCCAATCCTGCCCCCAGGGCACCCCCAGAGGCAGCCCTTGGCTTTCGTGCCTTGTACCGCCCTGGGGTGCTTCTAGTGTAGCTTTTCTCCCCTTGGAAGGGAGGACGTGATGGCCTTCCAGCTGGGGACAGGGAGGGCTGGACTTCTCTCGCCTTTCTGTGGCCTTCCTGTACCAAGGAGGCCCGTATTTGGATAAAAGATGGGGAAGCAGCACGCGGGGCTTCTTCCCGGTCAGTCCCAGGGTTAGGCAGACGGGACCCGTCCCTTCCGGTGCTCGCCAAGCCCTCCTGGAGCCTCCTGGTCCTGCGGCTCCCTTACCTTCCACAGTAAGCAAGAAAACAGCAGGGCTTGCGGGGTGCAGGGCCATCCTAGGGACAGTCCCAGGGCCCCTGAGCCCCAGCAGCCAGAGCGGGGCCTGAGGGAGAGGAGCCGAGAGAGGGCCGGGTGGGGTGGGCTGCGGACTTTGGATTTTATTAATAAGAAAATATCAGTATAAACAGGCCCCACAGGCTCCCTACAGCAACAAGTGAATGGCGGCCTTTTCTGGCTGGCAGGTCATCGGTGATTTGAATTTGGGTTTCTCCATATTTTTCAATTTTTCTACAATACTTATGGACTATTTTTGTGTTAAAATAATAAGTTAAAAGTTGTGGGGGAAATTCTAAATAAATTGAGGGGAGGAGAATGGGGAAGAGGGGTTTTAGGTTTGTAAACTGCTTCTCTTGTTACGAATTTTCCAGATTGTCCCAAAGCATTAGTGTGGCGGAGATGTCTAGGGCTGAGCTGTTCCACAAGGCAGGCTCTTGCCAATGTAGCGATTTTTTTTTTTACGTTAACTAGATTAAATTAAATATAAAACTCAGTTCTCAGTGGCACGAGCTGCATTTCCAGTGCCTAGGAGCTGCACATGCCGGAGGCTGCTTGGCCAGTGCAGATTAGAATGCTCCTTCCTCGGCTCAGCGTCCCTTGGCTGTGTCCTGTCCGGAGCGCCCCAGGTGAGTGCACAGGCAGGCCCTGGGCCTCCACGTTCAGTCATTCAGTCCGGGAAGGTGGGTTTAGCAGCAGCAAGTGGAGACCCGGCTGAGGGTAGCAGCAGCACTAACCAGATAAGCTTCCGGGCTCGGTGATGACCTGTGGTCACCCCCTCCTCCTCACCCAAACTGAATCTGGCTGAGGCTGGAGGGCCCCAGATGTATCTGGGTTTTAGATGCGCAGCTACTGGAGAAGATAATGCTTGCGAGGGATGTGGACTTTCAGGGGAGTTGAGACACAGGATGGTTCCCTGGGTTATGAAGAAATCGAAACTTTAGGGAGAAAAGCACCAGCATGAATTCAACCGCACAGGAGCTTTCATAGCTTCATTGCTGGGCGCAGATCTGGGGTGTCCCGCTGTACACGAGGTGCCCCCCCATGGGGACTGAGCAGATAGATGGTTGTGAGGCCCAGTAGAAGGGAGCCAGGGAAATGCCTTTGCCCTTGAACTGGGGGCTGGGAATTAGGGCTGGTGGGTTGGCCAGGCTGGGACCTGGAAAATGGTCAAATCTGAGTATTTGAGCCTGGCAGGAGGGTGTCTGTGTGCCTGTTACAGCACGGCTGGCAAAGCTGGGCCCGAGGACCACTTGGGAGGAGAGCACTGGGGGTCAGGGAGGGGCCGGCTTTATAGCTGGGCACTGTGGGAAGCCTTGCCTGGACGTCAGTGATCTTAGCTCAGAGTGAGGGCCCCAGAGGAGGCGCTGCTGCTGCCGCGTGCAGTCTGCAAGAGGCTCTCCCTGGTACCCAAATGCCTGGCACGGTGGGTGCACACCAGACCCCACTGGGGGCAGAGAAGCAGGATGCCGTGCAGTCCCCCCGAGGGGTCTTCTTTCCCCGCGTTGGCGTGAGGCGTGAATGGTGCAATGGAAGGAGCCTTGGGAATGGGCAGAGAAGGTGCGGGTCTGTGGAAGTTCTGTGACCTTGGGGGTGCCCAGCTGTCTCTGGTCATCAGCTCTTTCCTGCAGGGAGGCCACCTGGCAAATGGGTCCCCTGACTTGGCTCCCGGGAGAGAAAGTGTCATGGCTAAGCCTCTGATGACTGCACGGCTGTCTGGACTTCAGCAGCACAAGGACTCTGGCCTTTCATCCCCAAGGAAGCAGCCAGCGCCAGCGCCACTGCCAGCGCCCTGTCCCACAGGAAGTGCTGCCCACGGGCTGGTCCTGCACAAGCACCCCTGGGACTCTCCTTCACTGTAATGCAGCCTTCACAACAGCCCCACCTAAACCGCTGTGGCCTTTGCTTAGGGTCTCCGAAGACGGAAACAGAAACTGCTTCAGTTCCTTGAGCGCCAGGAGCTGGGTTTGGTGGGTCAGGGTGAGGCCTGGGACCTGCATTTCCCTAGGCTCCCAGGTGATTCTGACACGGGTGGTGGCAGTGGGGGATCTGCTGGAGACCTGGGGCTGTCCACGGGAACATGAGGGAGGAGGGAGGGGGCCCAATGCCAAAGGTGCTTGTGGATGACAGGAAGTCAAGTGTGGTTTTAGTTATAACAAAAAACTGTTTTGGAAACCAGCTTGGTTTCTGCTCATGACTGTCATCTAAGCAGCACAGAGAGAACAAAGACACTTGGTGGAAGGGATGGAGTTTGTAGTGTATTTTTGCCATCAGAGATTAGTGGTTTTTTTCTTTTTTTCCTTGTGGTGGATTAATATGGCTGTCTATACTTTTCTTTGTAAAAACTACATTTATGGCTTTTTTCTGATTATAAACTTACCTATTTTCAGTAGGAAATTTAAAAAATACAGAAGAGTATAACAAAAAAATAAAAATCATTATCAATATCTCAAAGGTAACCACTACTAACTTTTTAAGATAAAATGTATTAAACTTAATTGTGCTTTAATTTAGCAGAATTTAAAAAATGAAGCGAAACTCAGAGGTTTCTTTGACCTTTAGATGAATGTCCTTTGCAAACATGTGACGTTAGTTCCTAAAGATTCTAAAGTTCCTTTAATTCCTAAAGATTTCAGAAAAAGATTATGAAAAATATCGAATTTGGTTCATTTTAATTTAACTACATATTTCTTAAAATGTAGGCTTCAAGTCAGTAAGCCTTTGACTGTCTTATAGTTGTCTAAACAAATATTAAAAGCTCTATTTTTAATTTTTAAAAAGTTTAAAAGCCAAACTTTTTGTGGTTCATCAGGAGAAATTAACAGGGAAAGTCTGACCATTAAGAACAAACATCTCAAAGGGCGAATCATCTTTAGGGAAGAAAACAAAAAAAAACCAAGCAAGTGAAGAGTGGATGTACCCCTGGCTCTTTGAGCGCCCTGGCCCTGGTGGGGAGTGGGGGGGCCCTGGGCCTCAGCCAGGAGTCAGACCCACTGTCAGAGGAGCCCCCCCCCAGGGAAGGGGGATCTGGGGTTTGCTGAAGTGGGGGAGCAGGTGAGTGGGCGCTGTAGTTTTCTGAGTGCCTGCTCTGCCCCGAGGGCCCCTGTGGGGCATTTCTTCTCACACCAGGCAGGTGTCATGGGTGTCCCCATTCTGCATGTGAGGTGACAGGGCTGGGAGGAGTACCGGGTGGCTAAACCCAGGTCCGACCCACTCTAAAGACCATGCTTCCCCCCTCACCATTCAAAAAAGGTTTCTTGGTAGATGCTATGGAAATGCAGAGGACTGCAAGACAGAACCCACCTAGCAGGAGGCCACAGCAGAGGAAGCCAGGCAGAGGCAGCCGCGCGGTTCTGGTTCGGGCCTGCGACTCTAACCCGAGGGGAAAACAGGAGAGCCAGAGGGATAGGGGGTGGTGGGAGCTCAGCTAAAAAGTGGCTGAAGTGACCTGGGGCAGGAGCAAGGGGGAGGGGTGACTCAGACGTCTACGGGGATGACCTGTGTGACGTGGGCTCAGAACACACGCACGAGCCGGCTTGTGAGAAGAAACGAAAGTCGGCGCGTAGAATTCTCCACAGGAACAAGGCACCGGGCGCGCCAGGCCGCTCCGAAGGAAGTGGGGGCGCCGCTGATGGGCAGCTGCCACCCCTCCACCCCCGGGACGTGCTGAACTGGGCGCCAGCCCCAGCTCCCCCACCCCACCCCCGAGCGCACAGAGGATAAATCAGCCCAGAGGCTCCTAAGGCGGCAGGTGTGGGCCACGCCCCCAGAGAGGTAGGAAGCTTCCAGATGCTCAGAGGTGGAGGTGGGGCCGGGACGGTAGGTGCTGAGTGGGGCACTGAGCAGGCACAACGTGCGCGACCCCGGGACGCACGGTCACAGCCAGGCGAGGCGTGACGCGCACCAGTGTTCGCGAGATGCTGAGGGGCTGGGAGAGGGCGGCCGTGCTCCGGCCCCTAGGGACACCAGGACGCCGCGCAGCCGGGGCAGTGTTCCTGGACAGTGCACGCCGGTGTCCTCGGAGCATAGCCCCCGTAGAGCTGGCACCGAGCTGCTCTGAGAAGGGGGAAATGTGGGCCCGAATCAGCCCCTCCAGCTTTGGGTGGGCACATCCTTCCCACCTCCTGCCTTCGCCAGCGCAGGACGTGTGCCAGGGAACCAGCACAGGCTGGGATCTCCACGGGGCTCCGCTGTGTTCCAGGCCCAGCACTAAAGGACCCTCCTGGGCCATCCTCCTCTCTAAATCCCCTCGTAGTCCTTCAGGGCCAGCATCCCTTGCTTCAGAGAATCTAGGGGTCTCTCCTCTAGAGGGGAGGGTCAGGATGGGAAGCAAAGCTTGGAGGAAACGTTCTGGAGCTTCCTGCTTAAAAATATATTTTTTCTTAAAAATCACAAATGATACCTGATCCTGTTTCTGTTCCTGTTCCATCTCCACACCCTTCTTCAGAATCCTGACAATTCTGACACCTATGTTGGGACTGCGACTCAAGGGCACTGTGCCATTTAAAGGTACAGCGTGTGCATAGACTTTTCATGCAAATGTCTAAGAGTTTAAATGAAACCTAGAGTCAAACAGGCCACACCAAAGCTTGGGGATGCTGTCGGTATCTGGTGTTAGTTACAATGGTCCTCAAGTGTTTCCGTGTGGATTAAAGAGAATATAAACTTCCCTCAAATTACTACCAAATACATGGGCAAATCTCCTAAGGGACTGCAGAAGTAGCTGGTAAAATAACCTGGTAGCAACTTTTTGATAAACATCCTTTAATTTACTTTTCTGAAAATCTAAGACACCCTGTACACGTGTCCTCTGAGGAGGGTGATAAGTTTGTGACACTGGCCGCATTTCAAAGCGCTGAGCTGTGTACAGACTTCGCCCTTTGGAGGGGAAGGGAGTGCGTGCAGGAGAGCTCCTGCCTCCAGTAGGGAGGGCGGCTGGGGGCGCCTGCACCGCCCACCACCTTCCTCTTTCAGGAGTGATCTGGGCCTGGGGCTGGGGGAGTCCCGCTTGTGAAACCATTCCAGAGAGGGGAACCTGGGTGCCAAGAGCTGTACACAGACGGTCTCTGCTGGTGCCCCTTTCTGTGTCACCTGGGGCAGTGCCCTGGTCACGGGCTTGTGCTGAGCTGGGTGCTGAGACCCCCGCATCAGCCCCTATCTCTGAGCTTGCAGTCTGGAGGGCTGTGCCTGAGGACTTGGGTGTTGGGAGGTGAACGCCAAACTCAGGGTGCTCGTGTCCTTTCTCTGCCCACCTGGAGATGAGTCACCCAAACCGTGTGCCCTGTCTACTGTCAAGTGACACCATCATAATTCAGTGAGTCTGGGTGCTTTCCATGAGTTCCATGGGGCCACACCCACCCGACTATGAGGAGACCCATCTTTTGACGGTACACGTGTCTCCCTGGCACAGACAGGATGCTGGTCTCTACCAGGATCAGTCCTCAGCTGAACCCACTGGGACACACTGGAGTTTGAATGCCGGCTCTGCCTCTCACTGGCTGTGCAGGCCTGGGCAAGCTGCTTAACCTCTGAGCCCCTGTGTCCTCATCTGTAAAATGGGGATGATGATGGCACCTCACAGGTGGTGGTGAGAATATATGAGACAATACACATGAAGCTTTTGTGAATAACTGACATGCAATAGTGTAATTATTACAGAATATCACATCAAAATGCATATGGCTGCAGTGGGGGTCTCTGAGGGCAAATGGATGTCTCCCATGTCCCCCATTGGAAAAAAGAAATCTCAGCATTCAGAGGTGGGTCTGTGGTCCCTGGCAGGCCCAGACCCAGCCTGCAGAAGTCCCCAGTGCTCCCTACAGGAGGCTCTCCCACCCCTTCCTGGGGTGCAGGGGGTCCCCTTGCTGCAGATGGTCTCTGGGTGCAATGTGGTACCTGCTACAGAGAGCTAAGGACTGGCATCTCCTTGCTGATGGGAGAGCAGGTGGCTCCTTGACCCCAGGGCCCCTGCCAGGCAGATGGGCCACTGCAAGCTAGGCTGGGGGCAAGGGGGGGAAGGGGGCAGAGTGTGACTCGGCAGCCCAGGGGAGCTTCCTACAAGACATGCCAGTCAGGTTGAGAAAGAAGAAGGGCTTTTCATTTTCTGCCAAGGGCAGAGGAGGAAACCAATGTAGCAATTTCCTAGATTCTGAGGCTCAAGGGGGAAAGGTGCCCTGGGGCTCAGCACCGAGGTTTCTGCTGTTTGGCGCTGGGCGCAGAGAGAAGCCAGAGCCCAGATGGTGCCACCTTTGGGGGCCCTGTTGCCTCGTCCCACCTTGGCCATACATAGGAGGTCAGTTCTGGAGTTTGTTCTCAGAGGAGCCAAGGGAGAGGCTGTAGGAGTCGGGGGTGGTGGCCCCAGTTCCCGTCTCTGTTCAAACACCAGACACAGGGCCCCCCAGCACCCTCACTGTATAGATGAGGACCTGAGGCCCTTGTTGGAGGCACCAGAAACTATGGCAGCACCCTGGCTCCAAGCCAGGGTGGGGTGTTGGGGGGTGTCACCAGCACAGCCAAGGAAGGGCTTACACTGGACAGAGCAAGGGGCTGAGGCCACTGCAGAGGGCCCCCCAGGCCCACCGTGTGCCTCTGTGCCAGTGCTCTCCCTGAGCCACCTCAGTTAAGCCGCTCCAAGGTCGGAGAGGGAAATGCAGTTACCGTCCGATTTCATGGCTGATAGGACTGAGGCTTAGGGAGGTTCCAGGCCCCACAGCCAGTAGGTATGGCTCTGAGGTGCCCCAGCGTCCCTGTGCGAGAGTGTGGACTCCGGAGCTTCCCTCTGGGGTTCAGCAACAGACAGCGGGTCTGCCAAGGAATGGGGGGAATGGATCGGGAGAGCTGTGTCCTGAATTACACACCAGCAAAGGGGTAGGTGACACTAGCAGCCTTCCAGCACTCAGGTCACAACAGCTCGCCATGTGACCCTGCACTGCCCCTGGCCACTCTGTGATATGAGCAGATGAACACACCATCAACAGTCAGCATGAATAACTAGATCCAGCACGTATTAAGACCTCGGGCTCCATGTCCCCTCCAGGAGACCCTTCCCCACCCCCTTTGGGAAGGAGCTGCTTCTCTGGACTGAACCCCCGCCCCCCTCTTGGATGATACTATGGGGGAGGGGCACAGGAAGACAGCAGGGCTGGTGAGAGGCTGAGGAGGGGGTGGGGGGCCTCACCAGTAACTAGGAAGAGGCAGAACAGGGGGAGGCAGGGGTGGGGTGTACTGTCCCCAGCCCTCCCAGTCAACCACGCGTTAACCACGTGTTTGCTGAGCACCCACCCTGCGCCTGCTGAAGTGTGCCCCATCACCGACAGCGGAAGCTGCCCCCTCACATCCCTATCCCCATATCCCCAAATCGCAGCACCCACCCCAGGCCAGATCTGGGAGCCTGAGGCAGTGTCCCCCAGTGTCACTGACTCCTCAGCATCCTGAGTCACCATGAGGGGATCTCTGGGGCTGTGCCCCTCTCTGGTCCTGCCTGAAAACCCTCTGCCTGGTCATCTTTGACCATGCTCCAGCCTGCTTCCAAAAGAGAGGGAAGGGCAGAAACCAGCCCTGTCCCGGTTTGCTGGGCAGTGGGCTGTGTGACTTGAGCGGGTCACTTCAGCCCTCTGGCACCAGCTTCCTTGTTAAATGGTGGTGGCGGCGGAGGGGGGGCTTCTAAGTCTCCATCAATACGGTGGTCTGATTCCTGGTGCTGGGGAGGGCATCGCCCAGCTCCCTTCCAGCGGGCCAAGGAGCTCACTGCCCCTATGACTGGGGCAAATTACCCAACCGGGCTGTGCCTCAGTTTCCCAGCGCGTAGGAATCGTCCTCCGCTTCTTCCCCGCCCTCTCCCCAGCGCTGACCTTCAGGGTGCGGACAGCAAGAAGGATGTAAGTGTCTGATTGTTAGGGTCCCTGCAGCCAAGTCACAGGACAGCAATCGCCAGGAAGGAAGGACGCGCGGCCAGATAAAACCGGTTAACCGCGGGCGCATCGTGGGGGATCTTCCTTGCACCCCTCAGCCGTCAGAGCCCCGGAGCCCCGTGCCCCTGGTCGCCGCGCTATCCCCTGGGGTCTCCAGGCCTGGGAAGTGCGGGAAGACCACCGGAGGCGGGGAGGACCGCAGGCGGGGAGGGAGCTCCGGCCGCCGTCGGGCAATCCCGGGAAAGCAGCTGGGGAGCGGCCGGAGTCCCGAGCTCTGCGCGCGAGGCGACCAGGGGAGACCCCCGACTTACCTGGGACCCGGCCCGCGGCGGTGCTCGAGACCAGGTAGCAGAGCGCGAACAGCGCGCCGGCCCGCATGGCTGCCCCGCGGAGCGCAGCGCCGGCAGTGCGGGGCAGAGGCTGCGCAGCCGGGAGGTGCTGGGGCCGCTGCGGGAGCCCCGCCCAGCAGACCGCCCCCCGGGCCGGGCGGGGTTGGGGGGCTGCCTACTTCGGTGCTGGAGAGGGGTGATTTCTTGCTGAATCACTTTTAGCAGAAGTTCCTCACCTCCAGATCTATTCGCCACAGAGTCAACCGCTTCCTTTATAAAAGTTTCCCGGCAGCGATCACTTGCTGGGGGAGGAGGAAGCGAAATGAGACCCGTGAACAAATCCTGGCGCAATTTTGTACCCCGAAGCATACAGGGAAGGTATGTCGATTAAAATATTAGCAGGAATTTTCAGAAGCAGAATCACTTAATTCTCCTTCTCCAAACTATGCACCGCATGCCACCCCGAATTCCTGCGTTCTGAGTGGCCCCCAGCAGGAGGCTCTGGCGGTGCAAGGGAGCATCTGCCCCGCAGCTCCTCCGGGAAGCAGGGTGCAGACGGCAGTTTCAGAAGAGGAACATCCTCAACACAATGCTCCCAATGAATGATTTCTGCACCTGGAAATCAGACTAGCAGGGCTTGCTGATGAAGTGATTGATTACATCTCATCTTTGGCTCAAAGCCTGCAAAAGAGAGGAAAGAACAGTATGTAGCCCAGAAGTTCTGGCATCCTGGCAATGCATCCGGGGGCAGAAGTGGGGTTCTGGAGCCAGACAGCTGGAGTTGGAATCCCCCGTCTGCCTCTTAACACCTGGGTGACCTTTGGCAAGGAACAGCCTCTCCACAGTGACCTTTGGCAAGGAACAGCCTCTCCACACCTCGATTTCCCCTGAAAGGGTTGTGGTGAGGATTTGGGGACTTCCTCTATGTTAATGCTCAGGGCTTGGAATAGAGCAAGCAGTTATGGCTTTGGCCTCATGCATCCCCTTCTGAACTGGGCAATGTGGATAGCAGGAAGGAGATGCCAGAGCCAGCCTTGCACCTCGCCATGGGAGGAGCCATGCACATGGCCATCACCCCCAGGCTTCTTGGACATGCAGACTCTGAGTCAGAACCTTCATTTTAACACGATCCCAGGGGAAGCTCTGCACCAGGTGAATCCTGCAGGGTCATGCGGGATTTCAGGCAGTGAGATCTGTGTTTGTGGGACCTGGACAGGACACATAATCTCTCAGGGCCTTCAGAGGTTTGTTGTGAGGACTGTTGCCAGGAAATGCATTTAGCACAGTGCACGGTGGACGGTGATGTTCAGCAAAGAGTGGCTGCTGTGACCACACCCCATGGTTCTGCTTGCCCTGCTCTGCCAAGTCCCGGGACTTCCATTCTCTGGCTGTCACTGGCTGTGACATGAGGGCTCCAGGGTGGTGTCTCTTCTGCCAGCCTCTGTGCCCTGATCATATGTGTCATGTCTGGGATTCACCCTGCCAGAAGGAGAGGCAAGGTGCCTTGGGTGCCCTGGCATTGGTGTCTCTGCCCTCGGCCAAACACGAGGCAAGGAGATAGGCTCCATCCTCCAGTAAGGCAAGAGGGCACGTTGTGGTTAGTGTCGTGTATTATTCTCACTTTCAAATGCACTGGATGAAGCTTTGAGTGGTTATGGGACTTGACCCAGTCACTGCAACTTCTCTGGGTCTTGGACCCTCTCATCTGTGAATTGGATGATGGCCACTCACATTCTATGTCCTCACCCCCCGGCCTGCTGGGCAAGTGAAGGCACACGGTGGCCCTCAATAAGTCACAAAGTACCATAGCAGGAAGGGACTACTGTTAAAACAACATTGTTACAGGGTTCTGGGGGGAAAGTGTGTGTGTATACATGGTATTTTGTGTGTAGATGTGTGTGAATGTGTTTATTTGTGTCTCTGTGTGTGCATGTGTGTGTCCAGGAGTCTGTCTTTGTTGAGGGTGAATGTGTATGTTTTCCGAGTATGTATAAAGGGGTATGTGTATGTGCATATATGCATAGTGTATAAGTCTGTATTTGTATGTTTTCATGGTTACTTTTATGTGTTCACTTGACTGGGCCATAGGATGGCCACATATTTGGTTAAACATTATTTCTGGGTGTGTCTGTGAGGGTGTTTCTGGATGAGATTAGCACTTGAATTGGTAGACTGAGTGAAGCAGATGGCCTTCCCCAGTGAGGGTAGGCCTCATCCAATTCTTTAAAGGCCTAAATGGAAAAAGAGGCTGAGGACAAAAGTCTTCTCTCTCTCTGCCTGATGTCTTTCGGCTGAGACATCAGTTTCTCCTGCCTTTGGACTTGGACTGGAACTTACACCATGGGCTGTCCTTGTTCTCGGGTCATCAGACTCATACTGAAGTGTACGTGATCAGCTCTGCTAGGTCTAGACCTCTGAGCCACCGTAATTGTGTGAGCCAATTCCTTATAATAAATGTATGTATGTTTTTAGATATTTCTATCTATATCTCCTACTGATTCCGTTTCTCTGGAGAATCCTGACTAATACAGATTTTGGTACCAGGAGTAGGGTTGTAATGGAACAAAATGTTAAGGATGAGTTTTCTGAATTGGTTTTGGGATTTCTGGAATTGGCCCTTTAATCTGATTAGATTTACAGACTGTTAATGACTCTATTTCCAGTAGTAAAGAGAGCATTATAATCCATGGTGTGCCAATAGAGGTATGCGAAATATCTCCATCAGATACTCCTAATCAACCAGTTGCGAGAAGCAAGTTGCTGCGTGACTAAGTATGTGATAATTTTGAACATTTTTATAAATCCAACAAAGATAATGAGGTTGCCTCTTTGTCACTGGACAAAGTGGTGAAAGCAGAGGATGAACCGAGGGATTTGAATTTCCAGCTCAAGTGCTGCATAAATGAGCTGAAAGCTGCCATGTGCTCTGTGAAGGAGACTTTTATCTCCTGTAGCCACAGGGTTGAGATTTCTGAAAATCAAATGCAGAATCTGATACTTCAGTTGTCTGAATGTATAATAAGTTGAACTCTGAGCCCTGCCGGGGTCTACCGTTACAGTGAGGCTTGATTGAGAAAGAATGGGGCCCTGTGAGTTGGAATGGGGGACATGTGGGAAGACTCTGATGAAGCTGGGGACCCTGAGCGCCTAAATTCTCATGGGTCTTCTTTGCCAGTGGAAGAGGCCTTCCCACCTTCCGTGAAAGGGGCATCCCACTCCCTGTCTGAGGGGATTAACTCTGCATTTCCTGAGAAAACGGTAATGACCTTCCCTGAGGCAGTTGCCATGCAAGACAATGCTGATGCTTGTTAGTACTGACTCCTAACAACCCCTTTTGCTTCTTGGCCTATAACTAGACTCAAGTCCCAGCAGGCCCCCAAAGGTGTGGTATGAAGTATGACCCATGGGGAGGTGTACTACACCCCAAAACAGCTACTTAAATTTTCTAATTTATGTAAACAGGAAGATAGCGGACGTGTGTGAAAATAGATATTGAGAGTCTTGTATAATGGTGGAAGGAACACACAGTTGGATCAGATTGAATGTATTGATATGGGCTCACTAAACAGAGATTCTAATTTAATATTGCAGCTCACAGAGTGAGAAAGAGCTCTAACAGTTTGTCTGGTATGTTGCCTGACACATGGATCAAAACAGTGGGCCATAGTAAGTGACCTGGAAATGCCAGATCTGCCTTGGGTTAACATAGAGGAAGGGATTCAAAGGTCCAGGGAGAAAGGAATGTTTGAGTGGATTTGTCATTTAGGATCTACTCACCCACATTGGAAGGGTCCAGAAGACATACCTTTTACCTCTACTGTGAGGGGAGCCCAGCATCTCTGAAGAGCTGTGTGCTCGCTGTTCTCTGTAAGCCAGACCTTGCCTTGGGAATGGCAGCCACTCAACTCCCTGCATTCAGGGAAACCTGAATGCAAAGGGAGTAATTGGATCCTGAGGTCACAGGGCAAAGGCAAGGTGGGTGTGGTCACTGTGATGGATAGCAGAGCCGAGGCAGCACTCAGAGTCGTCCGACTCAAGAGCACCTATGGCACCAGCTAGTTGATCAAGGTGTTCCTAGAAGTGAAATAGAATGGAAGCTCACTAAATTCGTCCTTGATCTGTATAAGCAGAAAAGTTCTAGGTAAAGAGAACAAAATTCTAACTTGTATCATAAAAGTAGAGTCGCAGTCTCTCAATCAACCCCAGACTTGAGCCAGTTTACAGACCCAGACCCCCAGAATGAAGGGGAGGCCAGGTCCCCTTGAGGTAGGACACTGGCACGGTGCCAAAAGTATATTCTGTTAATCTTTCTCCCAGCCTTCCCCAAGGGGACTTACAGCTTTTGACCAGGGTACCTGGGGAGAAAGAATAATCATACCTTTGGGGGACTACTGGACGTTGGCTTGAACTTACACTGTTCCAGGAGACCCGAAACATCACTGTGGCTCACCAGTCAGAGTAGGGGATTATGGAGCACAGATGATCAGAGGAGTTTAGCTCAGGCCCATCTCACGGTGGGTCCAATGGCCCCTGCACCCACCTGCGGTTGTTTCCTCGGCTCTGGAGCGTGTAACTGGAGCCGGCATACTCAGCGCCTGACAGAACCCCCACGTTGGTTCCCTGACCTGTGGAGTGAGGGCTACTATGTTAGGAAAGGTCAAGTGGAAGCCACCAGAACTGCCTGTACTGAGGAAAACAGTAAAACCAAAAGAAATACCACATTCCAGGAGGGATGGCAAAGATCAGTGCCACCACCAAGGACTTGCGGGACGCAGGGGTGGCGATTCCCTCCACCTTCCCGCTCAACTCTCCCATTTGGCCTGTGCAGAAAGCGGATCCTGGAGAACGACAATGAGTTCTTGTAAGCTTAACCTGGTGGTGACTGCAATTGCAGCTGCTGTAGCAGGTGTTTCCATTGCCTGAGGAAATTAACACATCTCCTGGTCCATAGTGAGCAGCTATTGATCTGATGAATGTTTTTTTCTTGGTATCTGTCAACAGAGACCACCAGAAGTAGTTTGCTTGCAGCTGGCAAGGCCAGCAATACACCTGCACTGCCCCACCACAGGGCACAGCAGCTCTCCAGCCCTGTGTCACGATTTAGTCATGAGGGGTCATGACTGCCTTCCCTTCCACAAGACACCGCACTGACCCATTGCATTTGCAACATTATGTGATCGGAACTGGTGAGCACACGAGAAGTAGCAGTTCCTCTAGACTTACTGGGAAGACATTTGTGTCAGAGGGTGGGAAATAAGTCCAAAGAAATTCAGGGCCTTCTACCTTAGTGAAATTTCTTGAGATCCAGTGGTGTGAAGCATGTTGATACATCCCTTCTAAGGCGAAGGGTAACTTGTTTTATCTGGTCCCTCTTACAACCCAACAACAAAGAGGCACAATGTGTCCTGGGTCTCTTTGGATTTTGGAGGTGACATGTTCCTCATGTGGGTATGCGACTCCAGCCCATTTACCACGTGACTATAAGAACTGCTGGTTTGAGTAGAGCCCAGAACAAGACAAGGCTCTGCAGCAGGTCCAGGCTGCCGTGCAAGCTGCTCTGCCACTCGGGCCATAAGACCCAGGTGCTGAAGGTGTCCATGGCAGACGGGGATGCTGCCTGGAGCCTTTTGGCAGGCCCCGATAGGTGAATCACGGCCTTTAGGATTTTGGAGTGAAGTCTTGCCGTCTTCCTCGATGACTACTCTTGCTTTGAGGAACAGATCTTGGCCTGCCACTAGGCCTTAGTAGAGACTGAAAGTTTAACCACGGGTCACCAAGTTACCATGCGACCTGAGCTGCCCACGATGAACTAACTGGGTGTTGTCTGATGCATTGAGCTATAAAGCTGGGCGTGCACAGCAGCACTGCATCATCAGACAGATGTGGTATAAATGCGATCGGGCCTGAGCAGGCCCTGAGGGCACAAGTAAGTTATGTGGAGAAGTGGCCCAAGTGCTTGTGGTCCCCACGCCTGCTACACGGCCTTCTCCACCAGCCTGCACCC
Organism: Avahi laniger; assembly: GCA_963575035.1. NCBI lineage: Eukaryota > Metazoa > Chordata > Mammalia > Primates > Indriidae > Avahi > Avahi laniger. Next base: position 57,477 of record CAUYSK010018268.1, read on the forward strand.
ACGGCCTCATGGGAGTCCCTGCAATCAGGTGACAGAGGCAGAGAAGACAGGCCTGAGCTGCAGATGGTTCTGCACTATATGCAGGCGCCACCTGGAAGTGGACAGTGGTAGCACCACAGCCACCTTCTGGGACAGCCCCTTTCTGCCCTTTCTGGGACAGTGGTGAGGGGAAATCCTCCAGTTAGCAGAACTCTGGGCTGTGCACCTGGTGTTTACTTTGCTTGGAAAGAGACACGGTCAGGTATGTGATGATAGCAGCTCATGGGCCGTGGCCAGTGGTTTGGCTGGATGGTCAGAGATTTAGAAGGAACATGAGTGGAAGAAGATTGGTGACAAGGAAATTTGGGGAAGAGGAACGTGGCTAGATCTCTCTGAATGGACAAAAAATGCGAAGATATTTGTGTCCCATGTGAACGCTCACCAGAGGTGACCTCAGCAGAGGAGGATTTTAGTAGTCAAGTGCATAGGATGATTATGCCCCAGCCAGCCTCTTTCCCAGCCACCCCCGTCATTGCCCATGAACAAAGTGGCCGTGTGGCAGGGATGGCGGTTACGCGTGGACTCAGCACCGTGGACTCCCACTCTCCAAGGCTGCCTGGCTGGGGGCCCCATCTCAGGAGAGCCCCGACTGGTACACATGTGCACTCGTGTGTGTGCCCACACGTGTCTCATGTGCGAGCATCTGTGTGTGCTTCCGGGTCTGCCTGAAAGGCTTTGTATATGTGCATGTGGGTGTGAGCGTGTGCAAGTGCACACGTGCTGGGCGTGCGAGCGTCTGTATCTCTCTGTGCCTGTGTGTGAGCATGCGGATGTGTTCAGCGCTCTATTTCTGTCCCATCCAAGGCACGCCTGAGCTGTTGGGGTGACGGGCTCTGTGCTGAGCCTCCGGAATCCATTTACGTGTTCATCTTGTCATTCACTCACCTGTCATATAACCCCTTCCTACTTAAGGTGTGGTCCCTGGACCAGTGTCCTGGGGAATGCGATGGAAATGCAGATTCTCAGGACTCCCGACCTGCGGGGTCCGACTCCCTGTGGGTGGGCCCAGGAATCCGTCTTCACAAACTCTCCGGGAGCCCTGTGGCCTGAAGCTTGAGAAGCCCTGGCCGTGCTGTGGCTCCCCTGCCCTCTTCCCTCAGACATACACGGTGTCCTGCTGATCTCTGGGGCGCCTCATGCAGACCGTGGCCACCTGGTCACGAAACAGAGCTCCTACCCAAGACCCCTGGCCCCAGGGGCGAGAAGGATGCGGGGGAGGTGCCTGGCACAGCGAGGAGGCGGCGAGCACACTCTTCCTTCCAATGTGCCCGCCACACCACGCTGTTGGTTCCTCCTTGGGCCGGCTGTGAAGCTGCACTTCTGGTTTTACTCCCGTGGAGCCGGGACTTCCGAGGCCAGCCCATGCAGCCGGGTGCCTTCCCGTTCTTGCTCAGGTGGCAGGAGGTGTTACCTGTCTAGTTTGAGTTCTGGAATTCCAGACCTTGGTGGCGACAGGGTGTTTTAAGTTCTCCTTCTCTACTGGGTGTGTCTCCAGGAGCTCTTCCCTGCCTCTCTGCAGGGTGAAGAAGAGGAAGGCGCAGCCTGGATGGCCGGGTCTCCCCCTCTCTCTTGTACTCCATCTTCCGCAGCTCAGCATACAGTGTGAACACATTGCATTTTATCAGACACAGCCCACCTTGGCACAGACGGCATTGCTGTACGGACCCCCCAAGAAGGCTCTGCCCTCAGGGTCACCTGACTATGGATCAAGTGTGCAGCATGTAAGGAAAATGCAGTGAGGCGTGTCCAGTTATTGGTATCAGTTATCTATTGCTGCATAATAACCACAAGCTTAGCAGCGTCTCTACCTCACAGTTCCTGTGGGCCCGGAGACTGGGCTGGGCTGAGCTGGGTCCTCCACCCAGGGTCTCCCCAGGCTGCAATGCGGGATGGCCGGGGCTGTGGTCTCATCCGAGGCTCAACTGGGGTAAGAGCCATTTCCTAGCTCAGATGCTTGCAGGCAGCTGTCAGTTCCTTGAGGTTGTCAGACTGAGGGTCTCAGTTCCTTGCTGGCTGTGGCCTGGGGCCACCTTCTGCTCCCAGCCACGTGGACCTTCCCTACAGGGCCACTTGATTCTTCAAAGCCAGCCAGGGAGAGAGTGTGTCCTAAACAAACGGCTACAATGTTATGCATTACTGTGGAGGGGACCTCCCTTTGCCTTTGCTACTTCAGCATTAGAAGCGAGTCTCAGGGCCCACCCACGAATAAGCGGGGGCAATGGCATGGGGCAGGATTGTGGGAGCCACGGGTAGCCTGTTGCCACACTTACTAAAACACATATCAACTCTGTCCACTGAAGAGGCCATAAGAAATGGGTAGGCAGGTGGCATCGAACCCCAACGTGCAATCTCTCACTAAGGAACCAAGGCTATTCAGAGAGGTGGTGGGTTCTGGGCCAGGGCAGGAAATGTACAGGATAAGCCAGGAACATCTCGTCTTTCCAGAGAGCAAGGAAACCACCAAGACCATCCGGGTCGTGTAAAAGAGAGTGGGAGCCAAGCTAAAGAGGCACTCTCTCGCCCAAGAGGGGACAATTTAGCATCCATAAAAGCAATAAATATGAACAGGGCATTGAAACACACCACATATTTTTAAATCAGTGAGCCTATGATGATACTAATAATGATTATAATGACAACCATTATAATCCCTCCGCATCCTCTGAGGGCAGGGGGCAGTGGTCTCCCAGGCACTGGTCCCTGCTCCACACGCCAGCCTCAGCCATGTCCTTCCCACCTTCAGAAAGCTCAGGAAGGAGGGTCAGTGTCCAGACCCTTCCCTGCAGTGGGAACCCTGCAAAGTGGCACTTTCCCGAGAGGCCATGAAGGGTGGGGTTTCCTGGGGGCCAGCTATGGGGTGCGGGGGGGGGGTCATTGGACTTCTCCAAGCTCCAGGCTCCTCGTCTGTTACAAAACAAAGCAAAACCAAAGAAAGGAAATGGGAAAAGCAAGGGGTCTGGCTGCTCATCTCCTAGGCTTCACGTGAGGCCGAGCTGCTGTGTGGGATGGCTGAGAACATGCTCAATGACAGTGAGTTGAGTTTTGTCATCTTTGTAGCTGAGCAGGGTTTCCCAAACTGTCAGATGTCAGGTGTGCGCACCTACACGTTCCCTTCCGCAAATGCACACGAAGAGTGTAGAGGTAAAGAAAACTCAGCAGTCTTTGTGTGCAAGACTTCTCAGAGCCTTTAGAAGACAGATATAGTGTGCAGACACCCCAATTTATTGACAATGGCAAATGAAGCTGACTCTGCCCAGAGCATCTCTGCCACTGTCTGGGCCTTGGGTTTGAGGGCCCTTATGTGGGATGGGGGAGCTATGGAGATGCGGGATAGGACAAGGCCGAGAACCCTACAGGGAGTTGCAGGCAGGACCTGCTGCTGCCCATCCTGGGGTTTTGAGGATGCGTGGAGGAGTCAGGCTTGGTCTGATGGGGCATTCTGGGCTCAGTCACTAAAGGACTCCTGCCAGGTCAGGCCCAAGCAGCTGACTGTGACTGAGGGCCTGGGAGGCCAAGGATGGCCAAGGCAGGTGGGCCTCGGGGACATCCTGGGCTCGGCCCCAGCTTGGCTCCTGTGACACAGGCGGTGCAAGGACTTCGTGTGCCTCAGCATCTCGCCTGCACCACGGGCCCGAGCCAGGCTCCTGGTGGAGTGAGGGGCCCAGCCCTGCGGCCTGTCGTCTCAGCTGAAGGTAGGTGGGATGGAACGTCCGCCACGTAGAATTCTGCGAAGGTAGAAGGAGACAATTCTGGGGGTGCACTTAGAACAGTCCTGACACATGAAGTTTTGAAAAGCAGTGGCTATTACTATTGGTGATCGTGAAAAGCCACTTTCCCTGAAAGACATGGCAAAGCAGCTGGGGTGACCTGCGTTCTGGGGGGGTCAGCCGACTCAGCACCGCCCCCTCCCTACCGGGGACTGCCAGGAGGAGGGAGAAAAGATCAGGGAAACAATCAGAACAGTTGATGGTTACTGCCTGCCTCCTACATGCAAACTGGTTCAGTTAACTTTCATCACAACACTTTCAGGCGGGTGTCAGTGTCCCCACTTTACAGATGGGGAAACTGAGGTTCTGGGAAGAGAAGCTCGTTCACTTCCAGCTCTTTCTGACAGTTCAGCCCACAGCCTGGGCCACCCTCTGTCTCCAGCAAAGGGGCTGCTTGCAAATGAATCTGCCCAGCAACATTCTGGAACCTGGCACCCGAGGACACGCTGGAGGCCACACCTTTTCTGGAGGGAAGGGCCTGGTAGGTCTCTCCCAGACATTTTCAAGGTCTGACATATGATGCCCCTGAGTGTCTGTTGTTTCTCAGGAGGCAGGGGCGAGCGTGGGGTCAGAAGACCAGTTTGGGTGGGTTCTGATCTGGGGTCTTTGTGAACTGTGACCTGAAGAAAGTACGTTCAGTCCTAGGAAAGGGACCTTCTGTCCTGGAACTGGGCGCTGCACATGGTCCTCACCACGCCACCCCTCCTTGGGACAGCAGACTGTGAGGACAGCAGGTGGGAGGCTGGGATGTGACCATTGGAGACCCTGCTGGGAGGGAGGGTGTGGTCCACTGGGGGCTTCGCTCACCTGCCCGGGCTCGCTCGCTCTGAGTCCAGGGCAGGAGGGCGGGGCTCCCAGGAGGGCATGGAGGGGCAGCCCCCTCGCGCAGCTCTGAGGGCTGGCTGGGGCAGCTTGGACACCTGTGAACACAGGGGACACACCTGCCCAGGACCCAGCCATGTTTGCACCACATGGGGCTCAGGTTGACGGGAATCATCTGCTCTCACAGTGCCCTGCCGTGGGCTTTCCTGCCCCAGCGGCCCCGCCATGCAACCAGAGGTGCTTGGGGACCTGAGCTGACCTGTGGCTTCCAAAGCCAGAGCCTCCGCTGACCACACTGCACAGACAGACACTGCATCGGAGCCCGCCGGGGGCCATAGGCCCATGTGGCTTCGTTAGTTATAATGACGTAAATAACAATCACGAGAGGGACATGTTCACAATACACACTGTGTGTCAGGTGCTTCCTTAAGCACTTTATGACATTCCTTTTTTTTTAAAAAAAATTTATTTTAATTGACAGAAATTGTTTATATTTCTAGTGTACAGGATGTTTTGAAATATGTGTACATTGTGGAATGGCTAAATCAAGCAAATTAACATAACATTACTTCACATACTTGTCATTTTTGTGGTGAGAAACTTTAAACCTACCCTCAGCCATTTTACAGTATGTAATACTGGGTTGTCAGCCACGGTCACAACAGAACTCTTTTGGTTTTTTTTTGAGACAGAGTCTCACTCTGTTGCCTGGGCTAGAGTGCCGTGGCGTCAGCCTAGCTCACAGCAACCTCAAACTCCTCGGCTCAAGTGATCCTCCTGCCTCAGCCTCCTGAGTAGCTGGGACTACAAGCGCGAGTCACCACGCCCGGCTAATTTTTTTAATATATTTTTAGTTGTCCAAATAATTTCTTTCTATTTTTTTTTTTTAGTAGGGTTTCACTCTTGCTCAGGCTGGTCTCGAACTCCTGAACGTGAGTGATCCTCCTGCCTCGGCCTCCCAGGGTGCTAGGATTACAGGCATGAACCGCCGTGCTGGGCCCCACAATAGAGCTCTTGAAGTGTCTATTTCTTCATTTAATCCCCACACCCTCACCTCACAGATGAGAGAACTGAGGTGCTCAGAGGGTGAGAAATTGCTGGAAGTTATGCCCTGACAGCATGGCCCTGGCTTCTGGGTCCTCGAGCCTGTCCTCCAGAGCAGCCCTGGCCACCCTCCACTGAGTCCAGGCCCGAGGATTGGGTGAGGGTGACCAGGAGCCCCTCGCCCGGGGATGCCAGCTTGCACTTGGGGTGTGTCTCTGACGGCTCAAGTGTGCTGGGAGAGACGCCGAAGGACGCGCACCCCTGATCCAGGACTGTCGCCAAAGCCGTGCGCAGCGGGAGTGAGGTGGCCTAAGAGGGAGTTTCGCATTGCAGGAAAGATTTTTTTCTGTACATAAATAATGTGTGGAAGACACACAAGAGCCCCCAGAGAGAATTACTAGATGGGCCTGCCCCACACCTCCTGCTGTGTGGCCGGGTTCCTAACAAGCCATGGAGCGGCACTGGTCCATGGCCTGGGGTTTGGGGACCGCAGGGCCAGAAGATACGGTCCTTGTCTTCTTCGCATTTCTGTGTGGAGAGCGCGATTTAGACCTTTCTCCGGAGCGGCGGGGACTGCGGGAGAACCGTGCCCACAAGGGGGCGCTGTGTTCTAAGAAATGAGAGCGCTGCCTGGGTACTCGGACTTGACGTTCTGCTCCAGGTCCCCGGACTGCGACCGCCCTCCCTCCTCAGGTGTGTGCCCCTGGCACCTCCCCTTTCCCTGCACTTGGACCCGCCCGGGTCCCCACGCCTCCTCCGCAGCAGCGGTGGGCACTTCAGCAGTCCTCGCTGGGGCGGTGCAGTTCTGTGCGTGGGAAAGTGCCCACTGCAGTTCCAGTTCTCAGCCAGCGACTCGCGGGCCTCGCACTGGCCCCGGCCGGCCTCTGCCGTGGAGAATCTCGGCGTCCTGCGAGTGGCGGGCTGCCACTTACTTAGCTGCCCAACAGCCACCGTAAAGCTTAGTGCTGTGAGCCAGACCCCATCCTGCCACTGTCACACACTCTGTGTGCTGAGGATTGGAACCCATACGGTGGGGACGCCTGTTCCAGGAGGCCTGGGATGTCAGATGTCAGCTGGGAAGGCCCGAAGGCGGAGCCTGGAGTCATCTGGCGGAAGGCTTGCTCCTTCCTGAGTCTGGAGTGGCGCTGGGCTGGCTGACCGCAGCGGGTGCTGTGGGCTGGAACACTTCCTGGGCTTCTCACAACACAGTGGCCAGGCTTTAAAAATGAGTGTCCCCTGGAGCAGCAAGTCATCATCTTTTATGACTTAGCCTAGAAAGTCACACAGTATTACTCTGCCAGAACATCGGACCCCCCGGTTCAAGGGACAGGAAACAAAGCAAACCCCACATCTTGATGGGACAGTGTCACTGTCACGAATCAGAGGAGCAGGTGGGAGGGACATCGTGTTGTGGCATCTTTGGAAGGTGATCTGCCTCCAGCAGGTCCAGAGAGAATTAGAGTGTAAGCCTCCCTGGAGGGACCCTGCGTGCCTGGCTTTACCACCTAGTGCCGGCGCTTTGCTGGCCCTGCAGTGCCGGGTTCAGGAGGGGCTCACCCTCCTCCAGCTCATGGTTGGCCTTGGTCAGTTCAGTTGGTTCAGAGGTGGGCAGGGGACAGAAGGTGACTCAATCAGTTCGGGGAAGGACTCTGTTCTGTTGCTGAGGGGAGAAAGGAGCCTCCCCTTTCCCTGTCCCACTCCCCTTCCTTCTCTGCATGGATATGAATGAAGCCACATGTAGCCCCCAGGCTGCTGACTGCTTCTTGTGGGCACTCATGTGAGCAGCCGGGCTGCGGGGGAAGCTGGAAGGGGAGAATTGCAGGAACTCAGCCATGACAAGCCCCTGGATCAAACCCACCCTGAGGCTTACTACTGCTAGATTTTCCTCCAGCTATGACTTCCCATAAACTCCCTTACCATTTAAGGCCATTCAAGTTGGGTTTTCCGGTTTTGTTTTGTTTCATTTTTCAGCATGGAAGGGCTCCGACTGACACAGATGGGAAGTAGGTCTATGGCTGGGTCAGTATCGGGGGTACCGATGGCCAGTGCATAGGGGAGGGTGGAAGAGCTGGAGATGGCATTTACCAGGAGAGCCGAGAACCTATCCCAGGCGGTGGAAGCTTGGACCCAAGGGGCCTCTTGCATCTCTCACCCTTCCTGATTTGTGATGTGAAATGCCTGCAGGAGGCCTGCCGTCACGCTCTCCTGGGAGGCCAGGCTCTCTCAGGTTTTTCAGGGCTGGCTCCCGGGCTTTCCGCTCTGTGGTTCTGACATTGGCTCACAGCCTTAACTTATTCATGGGAGCTCTGAGGGACACAGCAGCCTGTCACTCAGACTCCAGGTGGGCGCCTGCAGAGCTCTCTGTGCCTGCCCTGAGCGTTGACTGAGGCCCAGGCTGGATCCAAGGGGCTCACCCCTGGAGGGGAGGGCAGACGTCACTGAGACAGGGAGCACTACTCAGCAGGGAGCTGAGGACAGAGCTGCTCACTTTGCCTGGGACTGCTTGGTGGGCACGGGCACCACCCAGGCTCCTCGGCAGGACATAGGTGCTCCTCCAGCGCTGGGAGCTCAGTGCCTCCCTGGAGCTGCCCTTGGCTAAAGGGAACAGCGTGGTGCAAGGTCATGCCCTTCCTAAGGGTGGTCTGAACCGCCAGCACATGGCAGGACATCTGTGCAGGCCCAGTGCAGCCCACTATTCCCACCACCCACATCCCCAAGACCCCTGCTCACAGAGTCATCTCATTTGACCCCCAGGAACTCATCTGCAACAAGTAGGATGTGCAGTCTCCACAGAAGGGATATTTAAGTTGGGTTCTGATGACTATGTGGAAGTTTTCTGGGAAGGGAAGGAGGGAGGGAACACAGAGGGAACAGCATGACCAAAGGCGTGGTATGCCAGTGCCAGGGGCTCCTTGTTTAGGGTATCTCAGCAGCTCCCAGTGGCTGGAGCTGGGGACCGGAGGGTTCCAGTGTCTGCCAGGCCTCCTCATGTGGTCCTGACCTCTGGGTGACTCTTGGAGCTGCCTGACCCCAGACAGAATCGCTGGAGGGGAACAAGTGATGGTTTTGAGAGCAAACGTTGTTTTGCAGGCCTCAACTGGGCCACGTGTCCAGTGCAGGCCTCACCTGCAAGCAGACGTGTGATCTGTGACCTGGCATTGGGAAGCCAACAGCTGCCTGTAGATTTAGGCTCTGTGTCTACCCTAGAATGTCTCCCACCTTCCCTGCTGAGATTCCACCATGGGCCCCTTGAACTGGGTTTCCCATCTAAGGGCTGGTGGGGGTAACATCTCTTCCAGGGTTTGGAATTGGGACTCTGGGCAATCCTTGGACAAGGCTGAGACCCAAGGACAGGAGAAGCACGTGCAGGGCAGGGGGCTGCTGAGCACCTGGGGCCTGGGGCCACCTCAGGCTGGGGACACCTGCTGAGGGGGCATCTCCCTGACCCTCCTTCCTTCTTCATATCTCTCACTTTTGAGGATTCACTATTACATGTAAGGCCCACCTGGATAACCCAGGTCAATGTCCCCTTCTTGAGGCCCTTAACTTAGTCACATCAGCAAAGTCCCCTTTGCCTTGTGAGGTGACATGTTCACAGGTTTGGGGATTTAGGAGGGGGACATCTCTGGGGGCCACAGGGTGTATTCTATAGCCCCCTTCCACTGCCAGGGAGCTTGGGTGGCCCCGCCCTGTGCTGGGCCACATGGAAGGGGCTGGCGAGACCCCAGGGCACACCCGAGGGTCGGCTAAGCCAGGCCACTTAACCCTCATCCTCACTCCCAGGAAGGGTCTTGTGCTGAGTCTACACCAGGACCCACAGCGGAGCAGTGGGGAGGTGAGCCGGGGCATTGGGGTCTGAGCAGGGCAGGCTAAGAACAGCTTGTGGCCATGGGCTCTGGGCTCAGTCACGCTGGGGGCCTCAGAGCTGCCACGGAAGGGCCCAAGGTTGAGGCCAGTAGCCCCAGCCTGCCCCTCCTGCAGGCAAGAGAGGGGCAGTGGCCATGCTTGCACTGGCCGCTTCATCAGGGCCCTGAGCCGGAGAGACACTGGGAGTTCCCCCTGAGCCCCTGCTGGGTGCCTTTCCAGGTGGGAGTCTAGTGGCCGCTCATCAGAACAGCAGCAACTTGGTGAAAATGGAGTCTTGGCTCGCCACTGACCCCCATGCTGTAGATCTGGGTGTGGAGCCTGGGAACGAGCATTGGACAGGCCCCCTGGGGACCCAGGTAGGACCCGGAGCACACGAATCTCCGTGGCCATCACAGGGCAGCTGCTGCCTGGCACTCCTGCCCGGCCCACTCCTCCATGGCTTCCCTCCCGGCTTCCACAGTGTGGTTGCGGTTTAGATTTATGGAGATGGTGTTTCTGCCTCAATCCCCTTCTGCCTCTGCCAACCCATTTATTACCGTGTTAATTAAGCACCCCGGGTGCATCTTCCCCGCAGACGCCGGCAGCTCCCCAATGTCATTCATCTGCCTGACGCTGACAGGGAGCTGAGGATAAATGTCACTTACCGGCTCTCCCTCCATCGTTAGCTTCGGCAGCTCTTGTATAAAATTTCCAGATCTCAATCCAGAGACCCCTGCACTGGGCTCTCGAGCAGACCCCTGTGTGTGGATGCGTTCCAGGTTGGTCTCCCCTCTCCTGCCTGCGTCCTGTCCTTGGTGACTGCTGCAGTCCCCAAGACTCTGCCCTGGTGTTTGCCAACCGCAGGGCTGGCTGGGACTCAGACCGAGTGTGGTGGGCACTGGCGGCAGCTCCCACCCATGCCGGGGGACTGCCAAGCCCAGGATGGGAAGGGAGAGCCATGCAATGCAGTTCTTTGTTGGATGTCCTCCTGCGACACTTTATTTAGTATTATAAAGATTTTCAGACATTTCCAGAGGCGTTGGACGAATTGTTCAGTGAACACTCACACGCCCACCCGTTAAATTCTAGAATGGACTTTTTCTACATTTGCTTTCTCATATATCCGTCAACCTATCCATCCATCACTCTGTGTTATTGTTTTGGTGCATTTCAGAGCAAGCTGTGGGTCAGTGGATGTTAAATCCCCCAGGCCACCACCCTGCACAGCGCCTGCTTGGCCTCTGTTCAAACCCCTCTGTAGACGGGGACCCACCACCCACCCCGCCCCCCATTCCATCTTCTCTGGCTGTTACCTAGTCCTCTCCTGTGCCAGGGTTCCAAGGACAGGCTCTGTTTCTCCCAGCTGTGACTGCACTGAAGGGACCTGCCCAAGAGTCAGGGCTTCCTGTCGTGTGTCTGAACCTGGAGGGCTTACTAGAGCCCAGGGCCTGGGCCCACCCTAGAGCTTCTGACCGCAGGTCTCTGGAAAGATCTGAGAACGAGCCTCTCTAACCAGCTCCCAAGTGAGGCCATACTGCTCACCCAGGACCCTACTTTGAGAATCTCTGGTCTAAGCTTACATGGCTTTTTGGGGGTATTGTTACTCCTAAAGTAACCGGAAGGGCTAAAGTGGTAGCCAGCATCTCAGGTGTCTGCACAGGCGCGTCCAGCCTGAGGCTGCCTTTCTTTCCCACCAGGGGAGGCCACGCTAGGCCCTCTCCAGGTGGCCTCAGGTGCCCTGGCTACTGGCTGAGGGGCAGGTGCCTCACTGGGGCAGCTGCTGGCGTTCTGTGCGTGGTTCCCTCTTAGGTGGTGTGTCCCCTCGGGGGCTGGCTCAGGCCATCCAGTGGCCTCTGTGACTTTCCTCTCTACCTGCATGTCACAGGCTCCTCTGTCAGAGGATGGGATCTTGACCACGTCCCTGGAGAGAGACGTCATTAAACTGGACGAACTGTGGCACCCAGTAACCCACCTTGGCCCAATTTATTTCCTTCCTCAGTGCCCAAAGCTAAAGTGTTCTGTAAAAAAACGAGTGTGTGTCTCTGAGAATGCCTTTGCCTCTTCCTGCAGGCTGGGAAACGCTGATTTTCACACCCTGCTCTTGCAAATAGAGTCATTAAAGAAAGAGTAAACTTGCATTAATTGTAGATGGCCTATTAGTAGCTATGTAGATGTCCATGCTGGTGATGGGTGTGAATTTCATTAATTTCTCTGTGCTTTGGGGCTTGGCTTGAACTCAAAGGCACTCCTTGAGTGAACTCTTGTAAAAGCTTTAATTAACTCTTGCCGGTGTCAGTATGTTTTATCACTTCTGCGGCCCACGGCCTCCCCTGGTGTCCAATTTACTCAGATGTTCCGGCTGCCAGGATGCAGGCTGGCGCGGTGCTCTGCCTCGGGGTGGATTAAGTTGCTTTATGGGCTCCAGCTGGAGTGTGATCTCTCTCCTTCGTAAGCAATGATGGACTGCTGCTCTTCCCTGGGGTGGCATCCCGACGTTGTGGTGGAACTTGCTGCATCAGAAATGGAGGGGCTGAGCTTGGACAAATGACCTTGGTCACGGTCTCAAGGGCACAGACGTGGGGTCTGAAGTCTCATATTCAGGTCCAGACCATTTCTTGGAAGAGGTGGAGTGGAGGCAGGGATGTGGCCTCACAGAAGGCAGGCGAGGGGCTCCCCCAGGCCCAAGGTGGGGGCACAGCTGCTGACTCCGCTGTTTGGTGGGCTGGGGTCCACGGCTGCCTGGCCCCCAAGGTAATTGAGCTTCTCCATTTCTTGTCTCAGGGATGTCAAAAGGAGTGGACGTCAGCAGTGTGTGGCCCCATCCAGAGTCACCTGCCCACATTCCTGCGTCTTTGCTCATTGGATGAGGAGGGCCTGGGAAGCAGCCTGCCCAACCAGGGACGGGTGGGGCCAGTGGATGGACATCCCCTCCCTATGGGGGGTCCTCTGAGTGGCACCTTCCACAGCGGGACAGAGCCAGTGCCCATTTCCAACAGAACCCTTTCCTGGCCTCTCCTCACCTCCCTGCCTACCCCAAGTCCTGCTGCCCAGTGCCTGGTAAACTGCCTGCTGCAAGCCCCTCCTCCAGTCTGCCGTGGGGAACCCAAGGAGAACAAAGGTGAGATGGGGGTGCATGGAAGAAGTCTGAGGATGAGGCTGTGAAGAAAATGAGAAAAAGAAATGAGAAATTCATTTGAAATACAAACTTATGCAATAATGCTCAAAACCCAGATCCTAAACCCCAGCATCCTGGAGCCAGGAGATCCCTGGCAGGTTGTCACTGCCCCAAGGAAGGGAACTGAGGTCCCTCGAGGCTGAGGGTTCACGGTCTGTGGGGTGGAGGAACCTGAGTCTGCCTTGGCTTCCCTTTGGCACCAAATCCAAATAAATCCAATGTTGGTCTTTGAGGTTGGTGTCTTAGTCCATTTTCTGTTGCTATAACTGAACATTTGAGACTGGGTAATTTATAAAAGAAATTAGGAAAAGAAATGTATTTGGCTCATGGTTTTAGAGGCTGGGAAATCCGAGGGTGTGGCAGTAGCTTCTGGTGAGGGCTTTCCAGCTGCTTCATAACTTGGCGAAGGGCATGGCCGGGAGAGAGGGGCACACTGAGAGCCAAACTGGCTTTTATAACCTGTTCTCATGATAACTCACCCGCTCTCATGATAACCCATGAATCCATTCATCCAGGAATGGATTAATCCACTCATGAGGGCAGAACCCTCAAGACCCAATCACCTCCCAAAAGTCCCGCTTCTCAACACTGCTGCACTGGGGACCACGTTTCCAAAACAAGAAATTGTGGGGACATATTTAGCCCAGGCAAGTTGGCTCCTTTGTTTTGATTGAGGTAACATTTACATACAGTGAAATATAAGATCTGAGGTTCCACAAGCTTTGACAAATATATATACTCAAGTAACACGTACTCCAATCATGTTAGCAAACATTTCCATCACCTGGAAAATTCCCTGGTGCCCCTGGTAGTTGGTCCATGATACTTCCTAGGCAACCATTGTTCTGATTCTGTCACCTGGGTCAGCATTGCCCATTCTTTTTTTTTTTTGAGACAAGAGTCTGGCTCTGTTGCCCGGGTTAGAGTCCCGTGGCGTCAGCCTAGCTCACAGCAACCTCAAACTCCTGGGCTCAAGCAATCCTTCTGCCTCAGCCTCCTGGGTAGCTGAAACTACAGGCACACGCCATCATGCCCGGCTAATTTTTTCTATATGTATATTTTTAGTTGTCCAGATAATTTCTTTCTATTTTTAGTAGAGACGGGGTCTCGCTCTTGCTCAGGCTGGTCATGAACTCCTGACCTTGAGTGATCTACCCGCCTCAGCCTCGCAGAGTGCTGGGATTACAGGCGTGAGCAATCGCGCCCGGCCCTTGCCTGTTCTTGAACTCCGTGTAAGAGGAATCGCGCAGTTTACCTTCTTCTGTATCACACTCCATTTGTATAATGCAACATTTCTGAGATTGAACCATGCTGTTGTGTGTGTGTCAGTTGCCCATTCATTTCTATTGAGGAGCAGCATTCCATTCTATGAATAGACTACATTTTGTTTATCCATTTATTTATGTATATTACCTTTTGTCTAGTTTTTGACTATTATGGAAAATGCTGCTTTAAATGTTCTTGTACAATATGTTGTGTGGATATATGTTTTCATTTCTCTTTGGGGGGATTGTTGAGCCATTGGGTAGGTGTATGTTTAGTTTTATAGGAAACTGCCAGCCTGTTTTCTAAAGTGGCTGTGCCATTTTGCATTCCCAGCAGCAATGCACAAGAGTTCCTGTTGCTCTGAGTCCTCACCAGCACTTGATACTATCTATCTTTAATTTTAGCCATTTTGGTGGGTGCAGAACAGTATCTTATTGCGGTTATATTAAATAATTTACGCTTCCCTGATAACCAATGATGTTGAGCATCTTTTCATGTGCTTGTTGGACATCGGTATATCTTATTTTGTGAAGCATCTGTTTATGTTTTTTACTCATTTTAAAAGTGGATTGTTTGTCTTTTTATTATTGATTTGTATTTCTTTAAATATTCTGGCTGGATATAAATCCCTTATCGGGGATACATATTACAAAAGTTTTTCCCAGTCAGTAGTTTGTCTTTTCGTTTTCTAAATGTTGTCTTTTCCTGAGCAGAAATTTTTCATTTTGATAAGTGCTTTTTTCTATTTTCTACTACTCCATCTACTTTGGATTGAGATGTAGTTAGACTTTCTGACCTGGGGTTGTACTTTAATTTTTTTAATTTAAAAAATTTAATTATTCATACACACTCCATTCCTTCCCCCCCATACACACAAACACATGTATATATACGCAAACCCCTTACCCCTTAGTATCCAGTGTTGGCAGCCTTGAATGTATCCATCCACATTTCTCTATGCTCATACGAACACATATATGGGATTTTCTAAGACTTAAATTAGAGCATACTATGTATAGAAAACTATTCTTTTCACTTAACAGTACATTGGCTCATCCATTAAGACCATGGATGGAGAGCTAATTCATTCTTTTTGATTGCTGCATAATATTCCAGAGAATGAATATACCACAAATTATTTAACCATTTCTTTTTCTTTTGCTTTTTTCATATGAGATAAATGTTGAGTCATAGAGTGTGTGTATTTGAAACTTAATATCTAGTGCAGATTTCTTCCCCCAAAGGCTGTAGCAATTCATGCTCCCAGCCCCACCAGGGACAGGTGAGGGCGTCGGTGCCCCAGGACTTTATCAGCCTTGGGTATCGTTGCATCACTTAGTTTTCAGGCTGATGGGTAGTGAAAGTCTTACTTCACTGCAGCCCAATACATTCTTCTGTTCACTTATTTAAAAACTGATTTGTAAAATTTATCTACATGGTGTTTTTTCTGCTCACAAATGTTCTTTTTCTTTAATGGAATCCAGTGTGGCTTAGTTCTTCTGGTTTCTCTCCTGCATTCTTTCTTGCTCTCCATCCCATCATTTCTCAAGTGACATGTTTCAAACATTTCCCGGGAGATCCTTGGTTCTCATTCAGTTGTGTTTCATGTTTTAAAAAGAATTATGACTGTCTCCGTGTGTTTTCCTCCCATCCTGGGGCCCTGTGTGGCGGTGTCTCATGCCCGTATTTGTGAATTCCCAGGGAACCCAGTGTCAGGGTTTCTAGATAAGATTTTCATCACAGCTTGCCTTATAGAAATCTTTTCATTTTGTGATTGTGGCCCAGTGTTCTGAATATGGTTTCTTTTTAGAGAACTGATCCCATCTGTGATGAAATGCCTTCCCATAGAATCTGAGCCTCCCTCCGTGACGACTCTGAGTTGGTGTCTGAGCATTTCTTCCCATTGGTGGGTTTGGTCCCAGGGTATCCAGGGCTCCTGTCCTCTCTGGAATGAGCACCCCACACCCCAAGTCAGCACTGTTAGTTCCCATCCACTTGGTAGCAGAGGCCCTGAGGCCCTGTGCCGGGAGAAGGAAGGGCTGACCTCTTAGAAGACCTTAAACAGGATGTGCGTGGTGGGGCCCATGCCACCTTGGGAGAGAAAAACAAATTGAATGTGAGCAAATGGTGCACTTCTGAGCACCTTTCTTCTGAATCACCCACTCTGGACTTTTAAATTTTATTTTATTGATACATAATATTTTACATATTTATGGGGTACATGTATTTGTTACATGCATGGAATGTGTAATGATCAAGTCAGGGTATTTGGGGTATTCATCATCTTGAGTATTTGCCATTTCTGTGTGTTGGGAGCATTTCAAATCCTTTCTTCTAGCTGCTCTGAAATATATATACATTGTTGTTAACTATATCCTCCCTACCCTGCTATGGAACATCGATTTTATTAATATTCCTTCTGTTTAACTGTGTGTTGGTGCCCATGGACCAGCCTCTCTTCAGCCCCCTCCTACCCACACACCCTTCCCAGCCTCCTGTCTGTTAATTCTGCTCTCCTCCTCCATGAGGTCATGTGTTTTAGCTCCTACATATGAGTGAGAACATGCAGTATTTGTCTTTCTGTGTCCGGCTTATTTCACTTTAACATAATGACCTCCAGATCCATCCATGTTGCTATGTGTGGCATGATTTCATATGGCTTTTTTAAGAGGTCGAGGTTGGAAAACTGCAGGCAAAAATCAAATCACAGGAGTGTTTTCCACAGAACCCAAACTTACACAACTAGGGTTGGACGGCTTTGCTGTGTCCAGCGGTCCAAGGACCCCGTGTCTCAGGGAGAGGCTGAGAGGAGCTTCGCATGCCTCGCAGTGTTTGCCCTCGCTGGTGCCCTGGCCTGCACGCCTTCGTCCTTGCTCCTGCCTCCAGCCCCCGGGGAGCAAGCCCCCTGGGCTTCCCAACTCCCGTGCCTCAGTTCCCCTGCCGGGGTCCCTCCGCCGCGAGGCAGGCAGCGCTCGGGCTTCTCCCTGCGCGGGGGGGGGCCGCAGCCAGCAGGGGCCGCTGTGGAGCCGGTGCCCGGGACGGAGGCTGCCGAGACCCCTACCTGCTTCCCACGTGGGAGGGGGACCTGGGGTCCCCGGGGGGCCTCTGAGGAAAGCAGTCTCCTTCCCTCTTAGCTCTCCAGAGGGGAGAGCGTCCCCCGAGAGAAGCTGCACAAAGATGGGGGCGTGTGCCCAGGCACACGGTGCGGCCAGGACAGCCACTAGGACAGCCACCAGGAGAGCCACCTGTTGGTGCCCGGTAGCGGGCAGCAGAACCCCTCCCCCCGCTGCCCCGGCGCAGGCCCAGTCTCATCAGGGAAGGATGAAATTTCGGACTGAAAACTAAGTTGGACTTTTTTTTTTTTTTTTTTTTTTTTTATTTCGGCATATTATGGGGGTACAGATGTTTAGGTTACGTATGTTGCCCTTGCCCCCCCTCCCCTAAGTTGGACGTTTTAAAACGAGCAGGCCTTCGCTGTAACAAGGAGGACACTGGAAACAGCGGGGACGTGGGAGTCAGGCCGTGATCCCAGTCAGGGGCTTGCTCGGCGGTAGGAGGGGGCAGCAGAGCACACTTGGTGGCAGTGATGGGAAACACAAAAACACTTGGCGTGGGTTGCCAACGTGCTGAGACTTCTCCATCGCACCACGCCGTGGGATTCTTCCTTGCACCTCAGTCCCGGTCCCGTGGCGGGCAGACGGCGGAACCTGACACGGACTGGCTGGTGGTGAATTTCTCTGTATCTATCCATCTACCATCCCTCTACCTGTCTACCTGTCTGTCCACCTATCCACTCACCCATCTGTCCAATCATCCATCCACGTGATAATGTTCTATGTAGAAAATTTGAATTATTATACCACAGAACATGATGAAAAAAAGAACACTCACCCAAAGTATCACTACTCATAAATAATCTCCCTAAATATTTTTGTGGTTTTCTTTCAGTGATACACACACACATACACAGACTCATTATGTCTATATCTGTTTTTAAAATTTCTTTTGTATTCGTTTATTATCTATGCAATTCTTATCTAACATTATCATTGTTAGCATTTTCCCATTTCATTATGTATTATTTTAAAATGTAATTTTTGTATAAACTTTTTATTGAAATACAATGTTGATAAGAATGCACACACAATAAATGTGTAGCTTAAATGATTTTTCACATGAAAATGTATTTTTTATCATACGAAGTAATCTATGCATATAACTTATCTGTCCAGCCCCTGTTGTTTGTAATTTTCTAAAATGACAAATAACTCTGCAATGACACCCTTGTGCACAACTCTTCATGGCATCTTGTGTGACTGATTTTAATCAGACACCCACCATAGGTGAGAACAGGCATCTCTGTGCTTTCGTGCTGGGGAGTTGAGACCCAGGACCTTCACACAGGGGCCAGTTCATAGCCAGTTCCGCAGGATTTGGTTGACATCACTGTTGTGAGGCAGTAAAGAGTGACTATCAGTGACCATCAGTGTGGGGGCAGAGGCCATCGTGTCAGGGAGCAGCCATTCCTCCACCTTTGCATCTGGGAGTGATGTCCCTGCCTCGGTAGTCCAGGGAGATAGCAAGATCTGCCCCTCTGAGCCCAGTGCCCTGGCCAGATAAGGGGTGGTTGGTGAGGACCTGAGCAGGTCCCTGGCCTCAGGCCTGTCTTCACTGCCTCCAGGACAGCGGCGCTGCAGTCTGAGTGTGTGTTTTGTGTGTGCATGAGAGTGCAAGGTGGCCAACCCGATGTATAAAGAGATGATGGACTTTAGATGAGGTGACTGAGATGCAGAGTACAGGTGCAGGGCTGGTGCTCGAGGTGTCTTGAAGGAAGGCCCCTGGATCTCCGGGAACCTGCCCAGGAGCCAGGACCCTGCTGAGGGTGGCCCCATAGACAATGGGCCCAGCTGGCCCCTACATGCTCTGCCTTCCTGGTTGGGCTCCAGGGGGACTCTCCCTGTCCCCACCTCCTCTTTGCTGGATGCACCCTGGTCAGTGGCCTCTGGCACCGCAGTAGCCCACACCCAGGACACACACACCCCAGAGGGCTAATAAGTCAGGCCCACTTTGTGTTTCTGCTTTTTGGGCCTCTGTCTTCACTGACAGCCACTGGGCACACCTGAGGTGGAGTCGGGAGTGTGGGCATGGATACCACTGTGTGCGTGAGGACAAACCGTGGATTCTTAGCTTTTGCTTTCTTTCCTGGGTCCCTGAACAATAGCCAGGCCCCTGTGCCTCCCCTAGGTGGACGTTGCTGTCCTTCCACCATGACTTCCTCGAGATTTGCCAGGACACAGCCCCGTCCGTCCTCTGTCCATACCCGTAGTGATAGCCTCAGGCCTTCAGAGAAATTTAAAGTTGGTCCATTTCCCCTAAGAGCTCACACCTTCCTGGTTGACTCGATGCCTGGTTGCAATCACTCTAGGAACAACAGCAAAGTCACCCAGGCTGCTGTGGGTGTAATACCTGGTTGCTCTGGTCGTGCAGTTGTTTAGATGCTGTATTGGTCACTGAGTGATTTGTCAGCTTGGCAGTCCTTGGGCAGGTGGCACAGAAGTCAGGGGCGTGTGCTCACCTGCACGAAGGGTTCACACACCGTCTTCCCTCTCAGACCCTGCAGGGAGCAGCCAGCATGAGTCACACAAAATAAAAGATAGTCTGGCAGAGTGGGTATGGAGCCATCTGGACACCTGCAGGGGCTGCCCTATCCCATCAGCATCTGCAGGCGACAATGGGTCAGCATCGCAGGGATAGACAGGCTGGGAGCTGCAGTGTGACACCCGGAGGGAGAGAGTCAGGGAGAGAGCGCTGTGCCCGTGCAGTGGCTTCTGTACATGGCTGGTCCTTCAGTGCCAGGCATGAGTGGTAAACAGGGACGGGAGGTTGAGCTCACCCTGCACAAGCAGGTCACACTGCTCATGGGTGGCTCCATGTCTGTTCTCCTGTGGCTCCCCCTACAGGTGCCTTGGGGAGAAGGGAAAGTGGGTCCTGGGGCCTAGGAGGGCTGAGGTCTGAAAACCACGTGGATTCTCTCTGCAGGTCTCCTCCTGCTCTGCTGCCTGCATGTCAGCAAGCCTCCCTCGCTTGCTTCCTCTGAGGCCAGGAAACAGGCTGCTGGCCACGCTGAGCACCTCATGTCCTGTCACTTGTCTCCAGAGGAGACCAAGCCTCATGTCTTTGCTATTGATCGAAACAATCTCTGTGGCTGGGGTTGGGGGTGGGGTTATGGCCGACAGCTCCCGCTATAGCCGCAGGGTCAGGGTGGTGGGCGTGGATGGTTGCCCCCGACACATGAAGGGAAGGGTGCAGGGCAGGCAGCATCCCTGGCCAGGAGGCAGGAGCTCACTGCACAGCTGTGACACTCTAGGAACCCAGGCCTCCTCGAAGCACAGGTGATGTGTGACAGGGGCACCTGGAGGCAGAGGCTAGTGGACCTGGAGAGAGGTGGTGTCCGGCAGAGGTGTCGGGGATGGCCTGGACTTCCTGAGGTGGAAGGGGCCCTCTAGGTGAGGGGAGGTGTGGGAGGGAGGCTCAGAGGTGGCGGTATATGCAGCTGCCACAGTGGGAGGACCGGATCAGGGCCATGCTTCTGAAGACCCACGCTCAGCCAGAGCAGGAGTTAGAAGGCTCTGTTTAGGGGGTGCCAGGAAATAGTCATCAGCAGGCCACTGGAGGAAAAAACAACTGAGACCGAGACCTTCTCTGTTTCTAGGCATAGATACTCCCACCCGTGCCAAAGTCCAGAGGTCACTGGGTGCGCCAGGCTGCGCTGGGCTGTACATCCACTCTCCTGGGCCAGGATGAGCTGCCAGCTCCAGCTGCTGCTGACTGTGCCTCTAACTAGAGATTTTTGGAGACTTACTAGCTATGCTATCATGAAATACATATTTGGTCTTTGTCCCTTGCATGCAGCTCCTAAAATCCTGGGAATCTCTAGAGCAATAAGAGTATCTTTTGTATATCGATGAGACGGCGGGTGGCTAGAGCCCTGGGGACTTCAGGTTAGGGCTGGGAAAGCAGGTTAGAGGGTTGGGAGTTCCAGCCCCACCCCCAACCTTGAGGGAGGGAAGAGGGGCTGAGGTTGAGTTGATCACCAAAAGCCAGTTTAGAGAGTTCCCTATAGGTTCATGTGACTGGAGGGTCCTAGAAACTCCATGCCCCTTCCACATGCCTTGCCCTCTGTGTGATTCATTTGTATCCTTTAAACTATTATAAATAAAATAAAATTTAAGTCCCCTGCCCCAGCCAACTGAATGGACCTGCTCTTGTCCAAGGGACCACTCCCCCCAAAAAACACCTTAAAGCTGAGTTGCTGGCCATGAGGAGATGGGAGGTCAGACATACCTAGTTACATCCTGTGCCTTTTGGAGTTATTCTTTGTAACAATAAGATACAAAATCATTAACAAGCCTAAGGCTATGTGAGACAAAGGTTAAACCACACCTGCAGGTCAGCAATTTACTTAACAGATCACTTGTGTCTGGATATGTATCTGGTATGTCCTGGTGGCTTATCTCTGATTAACAGACTTCCTCATCTTAAAACATTCCAAGCCTGTAGACAAAGCTTCATGTCTTTAGCCAATTACAAATCCAAGAATTTCTAAACCCAACTATAACTTGTATTCCTCCTCTTCGAGATGTCCTGCCTTTTTAGGCCAAACCAATATATGTCCTCCATGTATTAATTTATGACTTTACATGTCATTCCTGTCTCCCTAAAATGTACAGAACCAAACTGTAACCCAGCCCTGAGACCACTTGCTCGAGGCTTCTTGGGTGTGGCTCTCCCACCCGTGGTCGCACATATTCGGCTCCTAATAATCTCTTTAAATGATTTTACAGAGTTTGGGTTCTTGTCCGTTGACAACATCCTTTATAATAAACCAGTAAATGTGTTTCCTTGAGTGCTGTGAGCCGCCATAGTAAATTACTTGGATCCAAGGGGTGGTCACGGCCAGCGTGTCAGAAGCGCAGGTAAAAACAGCCTGGGGCGCGCGACTGGCAGTCTCCTGGGACTGAGCCCTGACCCTGCGGGGCCGACCCTATGCTCAGGTAGATGGTGTCAGAAGTGAACTGAATCAGAGGACATTTGGCTGGTGTCCACTGGAGAACTGGTTGCTTGTTTGGTGTGTGGGGAACCTCCCCAACCCCCCCAAATCTGGTCACTGTGTCGACCGTGTGTGAGAGCAGAGGAAAAGCAGTTTGTGATTTTTTCCACACAGACAAGCCTTAAAAATAGTGATTGAAATGATTTATTTTAACTGTTTATTATCAGCAATTTCCAGCACATACAAAAGTCGAAGGAACAGTATAACGAGTCCCCGAGTTCACATCACTCAGCTTCAACCATTGTCAAGATTGTGCCAGTTCCCTTTTATCTATACCTCCCAGCCCCAAAGCACAATGATCTACTTTTTCTTGTCAGAACATTTTGACGGAAATCCCAGACATCATGTCATTTTCACATCCCTGACTGGTGAGGACTTTTTGAAAGAACCTCCCCACTCTTGTCACTCAGTAAGTTCCTAACACCATCTCACCCCCTCCACGAGGGAGACAAGAACTTTTCATAACTGGTTTGATTGAGTCTGACTCTAAACGAGGCTCACACATCGAGTGCCAACTGTGCATGTTCTAGCGCTGGGGATGCAACAGCAAAATATGCAAACTCGGGCCACACTGTAGCTGGGTTAGACCCTCAGAAGGGGCAGCGTGACTGCCATTGGCCTCAGAGCACCTGGCGGTGGTGGATCCACTTTCTGATGGCCACAGGACATACATGGGAAACACACGGGTCTCTAACACGAGTCACAGGCTTTGTGACGGGAATCCCAGCATCAGCTTGAATGGATGGCCCAACATCCTTTCAGTGATATTTCCAGCTTTCAAGTCACTGCCTTCGTTCACCAGATCACTTTACAATTAAAGGTTCCTTCTTTCCTTGAAACAAATCTGATCGCTGCATGCTCAGCCTGGTTTTGGAACCATTTGGTCAACGTCACTCTTAAATGAGGGGTCCAGGGCTGTCTTCCCACCCAGTAATGAGATCCCTTGAGAACAGCCTTGGGGCCCCAGACTCCTTGCCTCTGCCCTGCAACCTCCCTCCTCACGGGACGCAGACAGCAGGGCAGACTGAGTATTGCCTGTGGCTCTTGAGGGCTTGCTTAGGTCTCCGTGCCCTTCCAGCGAAAGGCTCCATAGTGCCGAGTGAGGTATAATGATTCCAGTGTTAAGGCCAAATGAAACATGTAGAGGTGAATTTCTAAATTTAATGTTTTATTTGAGATACTAGAATTGCAGTTTGGGGCATACTCACAGGGTGGTCTTCAGTGTGTCCAAAGAACAAAAAGGAGGTTGGAGGTTTTATGAAAAGGAGAAATGTTATGTACCGATTTTCCAGAAAGTTCATTGGCACTAGTTAAGTTTCGGGGAGCTGGCAGTCTCTGATTGAGTGCCGGTTGTGGGTAAAACTAGTCTCAGAGTCGCAGCAGGTCTTTTCAGAAGTCATTAGGTAAAACTGATTTCAGGTTACAGCAGGCAGTTTCCACAGCCCGGCTTGCGGAGAATTGCATTCTTGGAGCAGGGCTATGTGTCCTGAGTGCTTTTTCTCCCGGGCTTCTCAACTCTCTTTGGTTAAGCATGACAAGAATGACCCAATTCCTATGCTCAACTTTCACAAGTCACCTGCCTAGAGCCCCTCTGAGCTGAGAAACCACACCTGCTTGCATTTTGTGTTTCTGTGGATCCCAGACGGGGTCATGGCAAGCACCATCTGTAGAGCCCTTAAGGTGTGCAAGTCCCCTTCTAAGTAAGCTCTTTAAGCTCGTATCAATCCTTGTAACATTTCCATCCTATGAGGCATAACATAATTATCAACTATGATTATCTCCATTTTAGGCTGAGAACACTGTGACACAAAATGGTCACATAACTGTACAGCCAGGAGTGGTAAAGCAGGACCTGAACATGGGCTGTGAGTCTGCAGCCTGCGCCTCCATCCACTGCGTGCCCTTTCTCCCACTGCTGCTGTGGGCTCCTGGAGTCACCTGCTCTCAGTCAGGTCCGCCAAAAGTTGGCCGCATTGTCTGCACCCCTGCTGATTGCCCCATTCCTGAGGCAGCTCCAGGGCCTGGGAGGATCTGGGGTTTGGGACAGGAGTGGGGCCTGGAACATCTGGGCACCACTGGGACCTACTGTTAGTAAGGAACAGAGGGTGGGCAAAATGACCATTCTCAGAATTCATGGGTCCTGCAGTTTGCTTTCCTGAGGTGGAAATTACTTATTTGAGGCCTCCCATCACAGGGACTCCCTGTGGGGCTAGGGTAGGGTGGACCCTGAGCCCTGTGCAGCCTTCCAGAATCTTTACCACGTCCTCGGGATCCTGGGGGCCTTGAGAAGAGTGCGACGGGCCCCTTGCCCTTCCCTCTGCAGACACGAGCACGCCTCGGCCTTTGCTGCCACGCCCACGGCTGGTAGCTACGGAGCACCTGTGAGCACCCACACGCTGCTCCGCACGACCTCACTGTGGAAGCTGCGGGGCTCGCAGTCCCGCTCTCCCAGGGGACTGCAGCTGAGCTTGGTTGGGAGCGAGCTCAGGATTGCACCCTACCAAGTGCAGAGCTCCGATGTGGTCCCCGTCGCCAGCCCCGCAGCCTCACAACTCCCACCTGCGGGTTATGGGGCTGGGAGTCCCTGGGCAGCACCAACCCCGAGGCCTGAAGACCCCAAACCTGTCCTTTCAGAGCCGGAGAGCACCTTTGGCCAGCGGCTCTCCAACTTGAGCGTGCGTGCGGATCAGGTGCGATCTCCTTTGAAAGAGTCTTGGGTCCAAGCCCGAGATTCCGATTCAGCTGTCTGGGGCAGGGCCTGGGAACCTGCATTCCCAGCAGCTCCAGGGTACGCTGCTGCCCGCAGGGTTCAGGAGCCGGTACAAGATCCACCGGGGGTTCGTGGGGGCCCAGGCTGGTGTGGGCTGCTCTCCTGGGGCGCCCTGCGGAGGACCACGTGGCAGGGTGGGCTGGATCTGTTTTTTCTCCATCAAAATACATTCCCAGGGAATGTAATTATGCTGCCAGAATTACTCCGTGCAGCGTGGGATAGGGTGAAGAGCACCACAAAACAGAACGAAGCAGTGGGCTTTATCTTAAAAAAATCTAGAGAACTCAAAATGGCCCAAATGCACAGCCACTGAAACAGCCCCGGAGTCCAGGACGTTAGAACCATTTCATTTTTAATGTTACTTCCCTCCTCGTCGGGCGTGGCCTGTGTGCGGTTCGGCCGTCCGCCCTTCTCCTGCCAAGATGTGGACGGCCTGGGTGGGGCGGCCCCTCCCCTACTACAGGTCTCTGCAGCAGCTTCCCAGGGAGGGACTCGCGGACAGCGGTGCCGTTCCCCTGGGACCCGCCCTCTGAGGTCCTCCCGGCCAGCTCTGCTCCCCCCGCCTCCACTGAGGGTCCCCGGGTTCATCCTCTGCGTCCTGCTGTGCTGGGGAGAGGCTTGGGTGGAAAGCACAAGGGCTTTGGGGTTAGACACCTGGCTTTGAATCCGGGCCTCCATTTTCTGACGGGGTGACACTGGGCACCATCCTGAACCCCTCTGAGCCTCGACATTCTCATCTGTAGATGGGGATTGTGGGGCTGCTGCTGAGGGCACGGAAGGGGGACTTTGACATAACAGGCGTCTGAGACCAGGCAACGGGGGCGGGCAGCAGGGATTCCCCCCAGGAGCAGCCGGTGTCCGAGTTCGGTGGTGAACCAAGCGTTTTCCTTGTCTTCGGAGGGAGGAGTCCTGAGTCTGCGGGTTGCCAGTCCGCTCTGTTTTCACGCACATCACGTGGAGCAGGTTACCAGTGTCCTGCGGCACCTGTCATAACCCGAGTGCGAGGTAGGACATCACACTGCAGGCACTGCCCTGCTGAACCGCTTCGGAACTTGGACTCCCACTCTTCCTAGGTCCTGACCCAACACCTCTTTGGGGGATTTTATTTATTTTTTGTCCTGTTCATAGCTTTCAGGGCAGTCTTTGGCTCCAGGGAAGAGGGACCAACCACCCTGCAGGGATTAAGTACTACAAGAAGCACCTGAGCTCCTGCCACCTAGATTCAGCCAGTGTTCCTGATGCACCCTCTTTACTTCCGATAACTTATTTTTTAAGGGAACAAAACGTTACAGGCCCAGCTGAAAGCCATTTCTGTGTGTTTTTCACTCCACTCCTCTCCCTCCTTCCCACGTGGGCACAACTATTTGGAATTGGATATTCAGCCTTTCTGTCCATGTTTCATGTTGTTATATTATGTATAATTTATACGTGGCCATAACAGTGCACTTTTTAGTGTTTAAAGTTATAGCGAGAATGTTCTACTGTCCATAATCTCCTGTATGTGGCTTTCTTTCTGTTGCTCAACATGAAGTTTTCAAAAATCCTTTTACTCATATATGTAACTCTTATTTATTAGCTTGGCAGCCAGAGTGTCCCACTGTGTGACCATCTGACAATTTATTGCCCAGTCCTGTGTATTTCCAGTCTTTCATTTCCATAATCAGAACTCAAATTGAGGTCTCTGTGTGCCCAGGTGAGATTCTCTAGGGCAACAGTCCCTAACGTTTTTGGCACCAGGGAGTGGTTTCGTGGAAGATGATTTTTCCATGGATGGGGTAGGGGGATAGTTTCGGGATCATTCACGCTGATTATATTTATTGTGCATTTCATTTCTATTATTATCACATTGTAATATATAATGAAATAATTATACAACTCACCATCATGCAGAATCAGAGTGAGCCCTAAGCTTGTTTTCCTGCAACTAGATGGTCCCATCTGGGGGGTGATGGGAGACAGTGACTGATCTGACAGGAGGTGGAGCTCAGGCAGTGATGCCAGCATTGGGGAGTGGCTATAGATACAGATGAAGCTTTGCTCACTCTCTGCTGCTCACCTCCTGCTGTGCGTCCGGGTTCCTAACAGGCTATGGACGGGTACTGGTCCGAGGCCTGGGGGTTGGGGACTGAAGCTCTAGGGCATTGCTGGGAAACAGAATTTCTGGTCGAAGGAAATGAGAACTTGCAGCCTTTGGAGCTGAGGACAAACGATTGATTTCCTTGTTGATTGTATCAGTTAGTTTTCCTCTCAGCAAGACTTCCCTTAGCTCCACATTCCTGCCTATTCTTAGAATTTTCAGATTTAAAGTTTTTGCTTTTTTCCCCAATCTGGTTGGTGTGAAATTATAACTCTTTATGGTTATGTTTTGCATTTCCCTGATTAGTAATGAGGTTAAGCACATTCTGATCTGACCATTTGGGTTTTCTCTTCGGTGACATGCAAATTTATGTATTTTCCTATTAGATGGTATTTTCCATATTTTTAAGGAGTTCTGCATATATTGTGTCTTCAAATGCTTCTTCTTTTTTAAAAATACATCTTGCAAATCTTCTTCTAGTGTGTGACTTGTCTTTCCGATTTCTGTAGGGCATCTGTTGAACAGTTTTAAATAACATCAGCAAATGTACCAGTATGTAATCTGATGTCTTGTTTAATGAACCGAGCCATGAAGATACTTTCTTATGTTAACTTCTAAAATCTTCTTGGAGCTACCATTCCCACTTAGGTCTCTTTGTCTTGTGCTCAACTGCATACACACAGGGTCTGTTTCTGGGTCTGTTGTCTAGTCTTTATTATCCCTGTGTTAATTATTTTGGCTTTATAATAAGTTGTGACGTCAAGTAGAGCAAGTCCTACACAGGATGCTCCTGGGCTCTGCTAAGGCCCCTGTCCTTCCGTGTATATTTTAGAATCAACCTGTCAGTTTTCACAGTCTTATGGAGATTTTGATTGGATTACACTAAGTCAGTGATGGTTGTGGAGGACAGACATCATTCAACAGCAAGTCTCCCTATCCATAGCTTTTCATTTATTTGACCATTTTACTATCTATATATATCCCAAAACATCATGTCGTAAACCTCAAATAGACACAGTAAAATTTATTAAAAATATTTAAGTATTTTCAAATGTCTCTCAACCAGTTTTAGGCATTTTCCTCTCATGACGTCTTATGTATCTTTTGTTAGACTTATTTTTATGCACTTTATAAAATTTATTTAATTTTTACCACTGTAGCTATTATTTTCCAAGTTTTCTAAATTTTTCTGGTCTATAGATATATGATTAATTTTTGAATATGATCTTATTATCAAGGGAATCTTTCTAAACTTGAATTCTAACAATTTGCCTGTCACTTCTCTTTTCTTGGGTTTTCTATGTAGACAATTAAATCAATTGTAAATGACACATTTGTTTCCTCCTCTCCAATTCTTATATAATTAAACAATAATTTTACTTGTCTCCCTGTGCTAGCTAAGTACCTCCAGTCCGATGTTGAATGCATGTTGCGAATATAGATGTTCTTGTCATGTTCTGAGTTTAAAGGGGGACTGCTTTTTAAACATTTTTTCATCGTGTATGAAGTTTGCTCCAGTCTCTTCGTATATATCTTTATTAGGTTGCACAAATGCCTTTCTATTCCTAATTTGCTAAGAGTTTAAAAAATATTTTTTATTTCAGCATATTATGGGGGTACAGATGTTTAGGTTATGCATGTTGCCCTTGCCCCCCTCTCCCCCTAAAAATTTTTATTCAAGGTATTTTTTTCCAGTTTTTTTTATTGTGGTAAAATATAAATAGCATAAAATTTATTATCTTAACCATTTTTAAAAGTACAGTTCAGTAGTATTAAACATATTCATTCTGTTGTGCAACCATCACCACCATTCACCTCCAGAACTCTTTCTTCTTGCGAAACAGAATCTCTATGCCCATTAAAACAATAATTTTCCATTCTACCCTCCCACCCCATCCCCTGGCAACCACCATTCTATTTTCTGTCTAAGATTACTCTAAGTACCTTGTATAATGGACTCATGTAGCATTTGTCTTTTTGTGACTGGCTTATTTCATTTAGCATAGTGTTTTTCACGTTCATCCATGTTGTAGCATATTGCAGACATTCCTTTCTTTTTAAGGCTAATATTTTGTTGTACAGATATGCCATATTTTTTGCTTATCCATTCATCTATTGATGAACACTTGGGTTTCTTCCATGTTTTAGCGGCTGTGAATAACATTGCTATGAAGGTGGGTGTACACATTCTTTGTGAGACTTTGCTTTCAGTTCTTTTGACTAAAATAACCAGAAGTGGAATTACTGCATTATATGACAATTTTATTTTTACTTTTTGAAGAATCACCATACTGTTTTCAAAAGTGGCTGCATCATTTTACATTTATATCCACAGTGTACAAGGGTTCAAATTTCTTCACATACTTACCGACACATTATTTTCTGAGGTTTTTTTTTTTTTTTGATAGTAGCTATTCTAATAGGTGTGAAGCAGTAACTGGTAGTTTTGATTTCTATTTCCCTAATAATTAGTGATGTTGACCATCTTTTTATGTGCTTATTCACCATTTGTATATCTTTTTGGAGAAATGTCTATTAAAGTTCTTTGCCCATTTTTAAATTGATTTTTTTTTTGAGTTTTAGTTCTCTATAATTTCTGGATAGTAATCGCTTATCAGATATATATGATTTGCAAATATTTTCTCCCATTCTTTGGATCACATTTTTGTTTTGTTGATAGTATGTTTTGATGAACAAAATTTTTAAATTTTCATGAAGTCCAATTGTCTATTTTTTCTTTTGTTGCTCTGCCTTTGCTGTCTATCTAAGAAAGCATTGCCAAATCCAATTTCATGAAGCTTTTCTCCTATCTCTTCTAAGATTTTTATAGTTTTGCCTCTTATTTAGGTTTTTGATTCATTGTGAGTTAATTTTTGTATATGGTGTTAGGTAAGGGTCTAACTTCATTCTTTTGCATGTGGATATCTAATTTTCTCAGCACCATTTGTTAAAAAGACTCTTTTCCCATTGAATAGTCTTGGCACCCTTGTTGAGAATTATTTGAACATATTTGTGAGAGTTTTTTTTTTTTTGAACTCTATTCTATTCCATTGGTCTAGATGTCTGTCTTTAGAACCATATAGTTTTTTTTTTTTTTTTTTTTTTTTTTGAGACAGAATCTCACCGTGTTGCCCGGGGCGAGTGCCGTGGCGTCAGCCTAGCTCACAGCAACCTCAGACTCCTGGGCTCAAGCGATCCTACTGCCTCAGCCTCCCGAGTAGCTGGGACTACAGGCATGCACCACCATGCCCGGCTAATTTTTTCTATATATTTTTAGCTGTCCAATTAATTTCTTTCTATTTTTGGTAGAGACGGGGTTTCGCTCTTGCTCAGGCTGGTCTCTAACGACTGAGCTCAAACAATCCTCCCACCTCAGCCTCCCAGAGTGCTAGGATTACAGGCGTGAGCCACCACGCCTGGCATACTTTGCCATCTTAACCAGTGTTGACCCAGAAGAGAAACTGTAAATCTCAAGAACGTTTCTTTAGGTGGAGACTACAGCAAATACTTGCAAACAGTGGAAACAATTCCATCTTTCCCAAATCAGCTCTGCAGGGGTTTCTAAATTGCATTTCTGACGTTAAAAACAATACATGTGCTTTCTCTGTACTTCAAAATGCTTTACGTTAACTAAATGCAAGAGATGATGATAGACTACAGCTAACAATGTGGACTCACACCTGGATTCAAATCCTGATGCTGCCA
The DNA here is from genome assembly GCA_963575035.1 of Avahi laniger. Classification (NCBI taxonomy): domain Eukaryota; kingdom Metazoa; phylum Chordata; class Mammalia; order Primates; family Indriidae; genus Avahi; species Avahi laniger. The sequence goes on from CAUYSK010018268.1 coordinate 88,098, forward strand.
ATTTCCTGCTGTGTGACCTTGGGCAAATTCACTTTTCTGATACATTTTTCATGTGCAAAATGAATAATAAATCCTATTTTTCAGGATTACTGTATTATATAAATAAACAAAGCACCTGCCTGCTACATATTAAGCATCTAGGAATTGGTGGCCATTAATATTACTAATAATTGAGCCTAAGTTGATTAATCACAAGGACAATGGAACTGGAAAGTGTTACTCTAAACTTGAAAAAAGGACATGTAATCATGGTTATGTATGTCTTTTAACCAAATCAATCTTCCTACTACTCCCATGCCTTTGTTAAGGTAATTTCTTAGCCAGAGATGTCCCCAAACTGCACATTTATGTCTACTGAATTTTCCTTGCACTTTGAAGTCCCAGCTCACAAACCACTCTTCAGGATGCCCAACCACATTCCCCTCAATGAAAACTGGATTCTCATTTCCAGAACACTTCCTGTGAACCTCATATAGATATGTGCCTCATATGACCTTGTATCATAATCAGCTTTCTTCATTAAAAACAAAGCCCTAGTACTAAGCTATAAATTAGAAAATGACTCCAATGTTCACTTTTCCTGTGCCCCTTCCCTCATTCCTCACTTCTGTAGAATACATCTTTAAATAGAGACTGACAGATTAATTCAGTAGACAGCCATAACAAAAATTAAAAAATGAACTGGTTGATTCTTTGTTTCAGACAGGGTCTTGCTCTGTTGCCCAGGTTGGAGTACAGTGGTGCAATTGTACCTCACTGCAGCCTTGAACTCCTGGGCTCAAGTGGTCATCCTGTCTCAGCCTCCCAGTAGCTGGGACTACAGGTGCACACCACCAAGCCTGGCTAATTTAAAAAAATTTTTTTAGATTGGCACAGTTGCTCACACCTGTAATCCCAGCACTTTGGGAGGCCCAGGCAGGAGGATCGCTTGAGGTCAGGAGTTCAAGACCAGCCTGGGCAACATAGCCAGACCTTGTTTCTACTAAAAATAGAAGAATTAGCTGGGTACGGTGGTGTGAACCTGTAGTCACAGCTACTCCGGAAGCTGAGGCAGGAGGATCACTTGAGTCCAGGAGTCTGAGGTTGCAGTAAGCTATGATGATGCCATTGTACTGTAGCCTGGGTGACAGAGTGAGACGCTATCTCAAAAAAAAAATAAAAAATAAAAAATTAAAAAATAAATAAATTATATATATATATATATATATATTTTTTTGTGTGTGTGTGTGTGTGTGTGTGTGACAAGATCCCACTACGTTATGTTGCCCAGGAAGGTCTCAAAATGGCCTAAGCAAAGCTCCCACCTCAGCCTCACAAGTAGCTGGGAGTAGCTGAGATTACAGACATAAGTCACCACTACACCTGGCTCTAATTCTTGTGTTTCAGTGTGAAAACACAGTAATATATAAATATGTATATTTATTTATACAAAATGAATAAATATAATTATACAAAATGAACAAATAAAAAAAATTATATATTTATTTACCTATTTAGTGAAAGGGCCATGTGTGGAAGCCATATTTTGGCAAGTGAAATTGTCCCGGATAAATGAATTACTTGAGATGGGAACATTTCTTTAGGTGGAAGCTGTGTCAAATTTGTTCTTAAAAATGTGCTAATCCACCAAGCTAGCACTAATTTTTAAAAAAGCACTAATTTTAAATCCTTTTCCAATTTGATTATAAGTATCTTAAAGAAGGCTCAATGTTAATCATTTTTAAATCTCCCACAACTCCTTGCATATAGTCAACTCTCATAAGGAATTCATTGAATTCCAAATGTCCTATCGCATTATCAATCCACTGATAAAATTTTAATAGTCTGCATGGTCCTCCACCCCCAATATAAATTAAGCTTTCCCTATAGTTTACCTTCCTCTTCATCATCTTCTGGAGGAGAAGGTATCATCGAACTCTGAGATCCAGACTGTGGCAGGCGAACTGAAGGACTGGCTGTAGTTTTCCTCCTTTCTCTTTCTGATTCACTTTCCAAGCATACAACTTCATATAAAGTGTCAGTATTATTCTTTCTTTCCTTTTGCTTTATCTTAAGGATGAAAAAATATTATTTATTAATGCAGTAAAATTATTTGTTTTTAATTAAGCATTACTTTTGATTTCACAGAGGACGTGAGAATAAATGGTGTTTCCTTGAATATCTACACTGAATGTACCTTTTCTAAATAAAAAAGCATACGTTTAAATTTAAAAACCCCTTAGGAAAATAGGGCATTTACTGAGTAAGACTCCAGTTCTGCAGTTTTATTGGTGTTCAAACTGTATGATCAAATACCTAATTACCAAGGTATAGTCTAAAACGCTAACTGGTCTGTATCTTCCAAGTTACCTTAATGTGTCCTTAAAGGTTTCCTATATAAAACTATACATGAAAAAGTACTTTAAAATATTCTAAAACATAAACTTTAGGACTAAGAAAATCTTCTTACTGATAACTGTTGCAGTGTTTTTCCCCCACTGTTTTTGCTTAATTAAACAGTGTAGGGAACTTTTTCTTCAACTGAAAGCTACAACTTGCAGGGTGGTGAATAGCAGGGGAGACAACAATAGAAATCACAAAAATTTTGAAACCCCAGTGGATTTTGACGCAAACAAATAACAGTTTAAACTGACCTAAATTAAAAATTAAGAACTTTACCAGTAAAATAAATATTAAGGACATTAATATTCCATATTATGGCCAAAAAAAGGAGGAAAAAAGTACGGTGATACAAAGAAGAAAAAAGAACTGTGGAAAAGGTACAGAAAAAACTAAAAAGGTGGCTATATCAAAAAGAAAGACACACATTAAAGCAAAAACACAGAAAGGGTGGTGGGTTCGGGGAAGTTAAGAGGCTCATTAGCTATAGAAGTAACAGCAGATTTTATCACTGCAATGTTCATGTGGGTTCTTAAAAAAAATTACCCCAATCCTGGAAGTAAGGCCAAGATAGTGGCAACATATCCTTTTAGTATCATCCTGAAGCACTGTTTAATACAGGACTTAGTAAATTTTTCTGTAAAGGGCCAAACAGTAAATATTTTAGGCTATGTGGGCCAGGAGTCTCAGTTACAAGTACTCAACTCTGCCATTATGGTACAAAAGCAGCCACAGACAATAAGTAAATAAGTGAGTTTGGCTGTGTTCCAGTAAAACTTTATTTACACAAAAAGCATCAGGCCAGATTTGACTCACAGGCTGTAGTTTGCCGACTTTGGTTTAACAAGTTCACCCAAGGATTACTTAAATTTTCTAGATGAATATATCATTTAGACTTAGCTACTTACTATTACTTAAGGACTCAGACTCTGTGAAGTTACATGTTAACCTGTAGATTTGTGTCTGGGAAATATGCAAAGGGGTTTTGTCCAAGAGAAAGATAATCCAAAGGTTACCTATAGGACAATAACAGTTTTGTTTCTAACCTAGCAATCTAACATTTTTTTTTTTAAAGGAAGGATTATATAAACCCAAGTTCTTAGAACCAGTTTTACCATCTTTCTGGTTCCCTCATTAATTAATAAACTGAATTAGAATATTTGACAAATGTTATTCTAAATTTATAATAATAATGATTTTAACTCTTAAAAATTATATTTTTTATAAAGTAAAAAGGAGCCAGGATTCAAATGTTTGTTTTGTTCTAAACTGCTCTTTGAAACATCAGGTAATTGCTAGCCTAAAACAGTTCAATGATCAGCAGTAACTCTTTATATTTAAAAAAAATCCTCAGAGAATTTATCAATGTAGTAACCAACACAGCTCACCTAGAAACTCTTCTGTGAATCAAAGTGACCACAGCAGTACCACCTTTTGAAGTCAGATAATTGCAGTGTCAAGAACTGGACCAAGGATGTAAGTCAAGAATTTCAGCTATGAAAAACATTAACTGCTGAAGCTGGGTAATAGTACATGGGGATTCATTATACTATTTTTTTGTATGTGAAGTCAAGTGATCCTTCTGTCCTCAGCCTCCCAAGCAGCTGGGACTATCTAGATAGACACAATTTTAATTTTCTGTAGAGATGGGGTCTCACTATGTTGCCCAGGCTAGTCATAAACTCCTGGCCTCAAGCACTCCTCCAACCTCAGACTCCCAAAGTGCTGGGATTATAGGCATAAGCTATCATGCCTGGCCTATTTTTAAATTTCTACATGTTTGAATTTTCTATAATAAAAAGCTTTTTGAATTATGTGTGTTATACATAAAACTTTTATATATTATGAATATATTATATGGGTTATAATTACATATAAGATATAAATTATACATATATCTTAATAATATATACTAGTCATTTGCTACTCCAAATAATGTTGCAGTATAGAACCTTGTGTGTCGTTCCATGAATTAATATCAAACGTGTTTGCAGACAGGACTTGTCTTAGGAGTTTTGCAGAGCTTTGCCCTGAAGGAATATGTGAACGTGTTGGTTTGCGTTTCAAATGCTGTTACACTCAGAAGGGCGTCTCTGAAAGACAGTAGTGGCTGTATCCCACAAGGCGCCACGTTTCTCAGACCTAAAGGTTTGGATTTGCTTTGTAAAGCACAAGTGAATATGTTAAAAACTACAGGCTGAGAGCTGACAATGGAGTGCCCCCCCGGAACAGACAGCTGCCCAAATGGCTAAAAGCAAAGCTCTTGTTTAAACCACTCTAGACTACCTGTCTCCATTCACAATAACCTAACAAACATGGAGCCAACATATCTCTGTTTAACCCCTCTGTTAAATGATAAACTTACTTTAGAATTTAGAAGTTAACCTTTGAAAGATTTTGTAACCATTTGCTCACGTAGATAGAATTAGTTAAAGAATCTGTAGAAGTCTTCTGCAGAAGCCTTTTGAAAATCTGTTAACCTGAGAGGAACTATCTGCTGTTATGTAAATCTGTTACTCCTGGCAATTATTCACTATTCCCTGTAAGTTATTATGTAAAACCTCATTCGGGGCTTTTTGAGACCCACGGAGAAGGTCTAGGCCCCCTGAGATCCCACTTTGCCTATAATCTTTATGAACTTATAAAACTATATCTTTGTCTCTGTGCATTCTTTTATTTCTTTTATTTTCCATTTTTCTCTATTATTTTCTTATCCCTTGCAACTCTACCAAAGGGACCCGGTTTTTTGTTAGCTACCTCCCTGCACTTGTGTATGTATTTTTTTGATTTTATGAAAGTGCATCTTAGAGTCCTATTAGGATCATTGGCACATAAGATGAATGCATATGTAATTTCGTTATATTTATCAAATTTCCCTCCATAGAGGGTTATTAACTATACAGATTAGTGGGGTATGATTAAGTACTGATATGGAATGATAAATCTATATTATATATAGATTATATATAATAAAAAGCACTCTGAAAGACAAAAAAACCAAGTAAACTTGAATAAATGGAAAGACAATCCCATGTTCCTGGATGACTCAACATCATAAAGACATCAACTTTCCCCAATAAAAATATCAGTATTTTTTTTCCAGAGCTAGATAAGGTAAAAATAAAGTTTATTTTAAAAAATACATAAATAAGAATATCCAGGAAAATCTGAGAAAAGGAGTATTTGGGGAGGGAAGGTAGCTATACCAGATATTAAAATATTATAAAGTCTACATAATTCAAACTGTGGGATACTAATGCAAGAACAATGTAACAGAGTATAAATACCAGAAAGAGGTCCAAAACACATGAAAACTTGATACATGATAAAGGTAGCACCTCAAATCACTGGGTGGAAAAGTTAAAATTTTTAATGAATGTTGGGATAAGCGGATGGCCGTTTGAAAGAGATTAAATTATATCCATACTTCACAAAACGTACCAGTATAAAATACTAAGGAATCAGAGATCTAATAGTAGTAAAACGAAATCATGTATGTAATAGAAGAGAATATGTAAATTCCTTTGTAACTTGGGAGTGAGCAAAGCCTTTCCAACTATAATCCCAAATCCAGAAGCTTATAAAGGAAAAAAATTGATAGATTCAAGTGCGTAAAAAGAAACTGCATGGAAAACCCAAAAACAATTGCCATAATTTAAGTCAAAAGACAAGTGACAAACTGGGAGAAATACTTGTAAATCATATCTCAAAGGGTTAATCTCCCAAATATATAAAGATCTAAAAATTAAGAGGAAAAACACCAAAATCAAAAATAAAAATGAGCAAAAGATATGAACTTCACAGAAAGGGAAATTCACCCTTAAACATAAAAAAAAGTCTGACTTTATTCATCAGAGGATAAATTAAAACTACCCTTAGATACCATTGCCTTACCTATCAGATCCTTAAGTTTGACAACACTATCTTTTTTTTTTTGCTATGTTGCCTAGGCTGGCCTCAAACTCCTGGGCTCAAGAGATCCTCCCTGTAAACCTCCCAAGTAGCTGGAATTACAGAGGTGCATCACACTCTTCATAAACCTGTGGAGGAACAAGTATTCTCACGCCCTGCTAATCTCTATGGTTACAATTTCTATGAAAGGAAATTTGGTAAATATAACAAAATTACATATGCATTCACCTTCTGTGCCAGTGATTCTACTATTAGGAATTTACTCTAAAACCAAAATAAAACCATAAAACCAAAATAACACATACACAAGGTTCCATACTGCAACATTATCTGGAATAGCAAATGAACAGAGAGAAATTCAAGTGTCTATCAACAGAGGACAGGGGTCACGGTGCAGTGGCTCATACCTGTCATCCTAGCACTTTGGGAGGACAAGATGGGAGGATTGCTTGAGGTCAGGAGTTCAAGACTAGCCTGAGCAAGAGCAAGACTCCGTCTCCACAAAAGATAGAAAAATCAGCCAGGCGTGGTGACACACACCTGTAGAGGCCCTGCTATTTGGGAGGCTGAGGCAGAAAGACTGCTTGAGCTCAGGGGTTTGAGGTTGCAGTGAGCTATGATTACGCCAATTGCACTCTACCCAGGACAACAGAACAAGACCCTGTCTGGAGGGGGGGGAACTGGTTGAAAATTCTATTGATTCATCTGAACAACAGAGTACTAAAAAAGAGCCATTAAAAAAGAATGAGGATGGCCAGGCATGGAGGCTCATGGCTGTAATCCTAGCACTCTGGGAGGCTGAGGCGGGAGGATTGCTTGAGGTCAGGAGTTCTAGACTTCCAGACCAGCCAGAACAAGAGTGAGACCCCTGAAAGAAAAATTGAAAAATTAGCTGGGCAGCTACTTGGGTGGCTGAGGCAAAAGGATTGCTTGAGCTCAGGAGTTTGAGGTTGCAGTGAGCTATGATGATGCCACTGTAATCTAGCTAGGGCAACAGAGCAAGACTCTACCTCAGGAAAAAAAAAAAAAAAAAAGAGGAAATCTGTATGTACTGATATGGAATGACCTCCAGGCTGCCTTAAGTTAAAAAAGCAAGGTACAGAACAGTACATACAGTATGCTAATTTTTATTTTAAAATGGGGTTACAAATATATAGGAGTTTTTACATTTTCACAAAACGAAAATTAGAAAGATAAAACAAAAACCAATAATAATTGTTACTTATGGGGGTGAGGGTAAGGAGATACAGATGAAAGCAAGGCTTCTGAGTATACATTTTCATATAATTTGACTTTTGTACAAGTATTTTCATATTCAAAAAAGAAAAAAGAAAATACTCCAAACCCCTAAATGGAAAATAAATGTAAATAAATGAACCTAATTATACGAACTTAACTAATGTCAGATGGTAACAGAAATCAAAATGAAAGACAATTATTCCAAGTAACTTTTTTTTCTTGTTTTTCCACAACTTAAGTTGTCTGTGTACCAAGTAATCTTTTAATAGTACCTTTTTAATTTTTAGAGACAGGGTCTTGCTCTGTAACCCAGGTTAGTGTACAGTGACCCAATTATAGTTCGTTGTAACTACAAACTTCCGGGCTCAAGCAGTCTTCCTGCCTCAGCCTCCAAGGTAGCTGGGACTACAGGCGCACACCACCACACTTGGCTAATTTTTTTTTTTTTGTAGAGGCAAGATCTCACTATGGTACTCAGACTCATTTTGAACTCCTGGCATCAAGTGATCCTCCTGTCTTGGCCTTCCAAAGTGCTGAGATTACAGGTGTGAGCACACTGTTCTCTGCCTGAAACATCCTTTGAAAAATTCTTTGAAACATTTTACTGTCAATTTTTATGCATAACTGACCTGTTTGTAAATTTCTACAAAATATATGTCTGAATATGTCTATTAGTATGGAAAATAAAAATTGTCATTTAAATTAAACCATACCATATATATTTAAAAATATTCAGGGATTTTAAAAGTTAAGTTTGAATTGAATTTTTTTAACTTATAAAGAGCAAATAGAATATGAACCTAATCATAGGACTTTAACTTGGCTCAGTTCCCCAAATTTCTAAGCCCTAGGTTTTGTTGTTGTTTTTGAAAGAGCTGAATTGTCACTTTAGTATGTCTTGGAA
>CAUYSK010018269.1:0-27962 GCA_963575035.1 Avahi laniger
AATTTGTAAAGACATCTGCACCGGAATGTTTATGGCAGCACAATTCACTATTGCAAGGATGTGGAAACAACCCAAGTGTCCGTCAATCCATGAGTGGATTATTAAAATTTGGTATATGTATACAATGGAATATTACTCAATCATAAGAAACGACAGTGATGTAGAACCTCTTATACATTCCTGGATTAAACTTAAGCCCATTATCCAAAGTGAGGCACCACAAGAGCGCAAGAATGGGCTCCACTTGTACTCGCCATCAAATTGGTACTAACCGATCAACACTAGAGTGATCACATGACAGAAATACTCTCCAGGGATTAGCGGGATTTGCAGGGGCAGGTAAATCTGCAACTAAAGGACAGGGGGAGCACTGTAGGGGGAAAGGGCCTGCCTTTAACCCGCACTTGGGTGAGGCAAAGACATAAAGTGTAACCATAATGTTTGTACCCTCATAATACCCTGAAATTAAAAAAAATAAAAATATAAAAAAAGGATATATAATTTGAAAAGGAAATAAGGTTTTATTGTGTTAAGATGTTGAGATTTTGAGTTTGTTTTTAACATAGCACAAACTGTCCTATTCAGACTAATATAGGACAAATTGGCTAAAATATATATATAAAACCAAGACGGTGGATTAGAAGCAGCCAGCACATACCACTGTCAAGCACAAGATCAAAAGTTACAAGTAGATGCCCACCTACAGAGGGATCCTCTTGGAGAGAGCATTGCAGATCATCAGACAAGTGATGGGAGACACTCAGAGTGAAGGAGATGGAGATGGGGAGTTCCACTGGCCAAGATCGGAAGGTACCCAGGAGACCTCTACATGTGGGTAAGGGACAAAGGAAAGAACCCCAGGGCCCCATGCTCCCAACATGGACTTGAGCTGTGAGGCGAAACCCACCACCACCATTGGCCTCCATACTGATCAGGGAACTGCTTGGAGATGTATAGTGAAATTGCATCAGAGAGCAGGCTTAGCAGGGACCCCCTGGCAGCTAATGCCACTCTGAGCCCTCAGGTCTGGAGCACCCAGTCTACACAGGAATGAGCTTCACTGCAACTTCCTCCACATACCCTTTGCTGGACCAGGGACGGAGCAGGGAAAGCAGATGCTCTCACATGCCCATGACATGGAGCCAAGCATCCCCCACTAGGAAATTTAAATGGAGCAGGCACTCAAGAGGTCCCACGGAAGCAGCCCTAATGGGGCTGGTGTGAGGAGAGAGCCCCAGCCATCCAGCAGCCCAGCCCCTGTAGTCCCATACACTGACCAACAGAAAAAGAAACTGCCACCGCTACAGGAAGACCTGGCCAGAAAAATCTCCTGCAATGCCCATCTATATGAAAAGGAACTCACCAAGATCCCTGCCTGCACTTCCAGTAGTGACCTAGTGACCAACCCATCCCTCCACACAAAGATCTCCCAGCACTGGCCTGGACTATAACAACCACAGGGGAACAGAACAACATAAAACAGCTTTTACAAGATCTCAATGCATTCATCCCTCTAATACCAAATTAATCTTCCAGAATAGGACACAAAGCACCATATAGTGACCTCTCTTTCTTCTCACTAAACAGGAGAGTTTTCAGCAAAGGAGAATAGGTTCACTGCAAACCTATCTGCCCTGAACTGAGAGAAGAGGTTTCAGATGAGAACAAATCAGCAAAAGAACTCTGGCATCATGAAAAAACAAGCTTGTTCAGTACCCTAAAAAGACCACAGTAGATCTACAGCAATGATTCCCAACCACAAGGAAATTGTCAAAATATCAGAAATGATATTCAAAATATGGATGGCAAATAAGATGAACGGGATTGAAGAGAAAGTTGAAAGCCAACACAAAGAAGCTAAAAAAAATTTTAGGACATGAGTGAAAAAATGAAATAGTTATTAAGAACTAGACAACATGAGAAAGAATATAATAGAACTCAATGTAATGAAAGAGTCCTTCAGGGAACTCCAAAATACAACAGAAAGCTTCAACACAGGCTAAACATACAGAAGGAAGAACATCAGAGCTTGAAGACAAGTCTTTCAAACTAATCCAGTCAAAGATCCAGAAAAAAGAATAAAGAATAATGAACAATCATTCAGAGAAATATAGGACTATGTAAAGTAAACTAATATACAAATTATGGGTATCCCTGAGGAAGAAGAATAAAAAGCAAAAAAGCATAGAAAATCTATTCAAGGTAATTACTGAGTAAAACTAGCCTGTTATTGCCAGAGATTCAGATATCCAGATATAAGAAAGTCATTGAACAATGGGAAGATTCATAGCAAATAGGACATCTTCAAGACACATGGTCATCTACCTGGCCAAGGTTAATGAAGGAGAAAATTCTATAAGCTAAAAGACAAGAGCAACAACTAAACTACAAAGGAAAACCCATCAGACTAACAGCAGACTTCTCAGCAGAGATCTTACAAGCTAAAAGGGATTAGACCCTATTTTTGATCTTCTTAAACAGAACAAAAGTCAGCCAAGAATTTTCTACCCAGCAAAATTAAGTTTCATAAATGGTGGAAAAATAGACTTTTCCAGACAAACAAACACTAAGGGAATTTGTCACTGCTAGATCTGCAGTGCAAGAAATTCTCAATAGTGCATTATACATGGAATGGTACATTAAATACCCACCAGTGTAAAAACACCCCCAAATTAAATCAAATAGCTCTTGTAAAACAATAGCGCAAACGTAAAAACAAAACAAGAAGTATCATTCAACATGATGAACAGAACAGTACCCCACATATAAATGCTAACACTGAATATGAATGGTCTTAATGCTCCATGTAAAAGACACAGACTGGCTGAATGGATAAAATATCACTGCACAAGGATGTGCTTTCTCCAAGAAACCCATCTACCTCACAAAGACACATACAGACTCAAGGTAAAGGATGGAAAAAAATATTCCAAGCAAATGGAAACCTAAAGTGAGCTGGAATAGCCATTCTCATATCAAGTAAAATTGACTTTAAATCAACAATGATAAAAAGAGATAAAGATAGTCATTTTATAATGCTAAGGGGCAATTCAGCAAGAAGACATAACAATCACAAACATATATGCACCTAACACAGGAGAGCTCAGATGCATAAAGCCAGTTCTACTAGATCTAAGCAAAGAGATAAAAAGTAGAATAATAATTTCCAGGGACTCCAACACACCACTAACAAAACTGGACCGATCATTGAAGCAGAAAATTGACAAAGAAATACTAGACTTAAATGGAACTCTAGAACAAATGAACCTAATAGACATTTACAAAACACTCTACCTGAAAACTATAGAATACACAGTCTTCTCATCAACATGTGGGATATTTTCCAAGATTTCTCATATTCTAGACCATAAAGAAAATCTCAGCAAATTCAGAAAAATCAAAATCATACCATGTATCCTCTTAGACTACAGTGGAATAAAAAACTAGAAATCAATTCCAAGAGAAACTCTTAAATTCACACAAAGTCATGGAAATTAAACAACCCCGTGCTGAACTATCCTTGTGTCAATGATGAAATTGAAATAGAAATCAAAAGATTCTTAGAGCCGAATGCCAGAGAAGACAGAAGCTTTCAAAATCTATGAGATGTAGTAAAGGCAGTGCTAAGAGGAAAAATCATAGCCTTAAATGCATACATTAAAAAGACAGAAAGATCACCAGTTATCAACCTGATGTCACATCCCTAGGAACTAGAAAAAGGAAAATAAATCAAACCCAAAGCCAGCACAAGAAAAAAAAATAACAAAGGTCAGAGATTAACTAAATGAAATGGAAACAAACAAAAAATGCAAATTGTCAATAAAAAAAGTTTGTTCTTTGAAAAGATAAACAAAATCGATAGACCACTAACCAGATTAATAAGAAATAGAAGAGAATGGATGCAAATAACCTCAATTAGAAATAAAAAAGGAGTCATTCTAACTGATTCCACAAAAATACAAAATATTATCCATGAATACTAGAAAAATATCTATGCACACAAACTATAAAATCTATAGAAAATGGATAAATTCCTGGAAACACATAACCTCCTAAGTCTGAATCAGGAAGAAATAGAAATCATGAACAGACCAATAACTAGCATTGAGACTGAGACAGTAATAAAAATATCTCTGAATTTAAAAAAGCCTCAGACAAGATGGATTCAAACAAAATTTTACCAGACCTACCAAGAAAAGAACTAATCCCTCTGCTACAGAAATTATTTCATAACATCAAGAAGGAAGGAATCTTCCCTAACTTTTCTATGAAGCTGATATTGCCTTGATACCTAAGTCAGGAAAGGACACACACAAAAAGAAAATTACAGACCAATATCTCTTATGAACATTGACACAAAAATCCTCAACAAGGTATTAGCAAACTTAATTCAACAGCACATCAAAAAGATAATTCGCCATGATCAAGGGCTTTTATCCCAGTGATGTAAGAATTGTTCAACATACACAAATCAATAAACGTGATTCACTGCATAAACAGAAGCAAAAACAAAGACCATATGATCATCTCAATAGATGCAGAAAAAGCATTTGATAAAATATAGCACCCTTTCATGATAAAAAATACCCTCAACAAACTAGGCATAGAAGGAAAGTGTCTCAAAATTATAAAAGCCATATATGACAAACCCACAGCCAGCATCATACTGAATGAGGAAATGTTAAAAGCATTTTTTTTAAGAATTGGAACAATACAAGAGTGCCCACTGTTACCACTTCTATTCAACAGAGTACTGGAAATCCTAGCCGGAGCAATCAGGCAAGAAAAAGAAATAAAGGATATCCACATTGGGAAAGAAGAGGCCAAACTATCACTTTTCACTGACAATATGATCTTGTATCTAGAAAATCCCAAAGACTCCACCAAAAGACTCCTACAATTGATAAATAAATTCATCAAATTTCAGGTTACAAATCAATGTACATAAATCAGAAGCATTTCTATATACTAATAATAGTCAAGCTGAGAGTAAAATCAAAGACTCAATGCCATTTATAATAGCTACAAAGAAAACAAAACGTTTAAGAACATATTTAGCCAGGAAGGTGAAAGAGAACTACAAAACACTGATGAAAGAAATCAGAGATGACACAAAAAATGAAAGGATATTTCACGCTCATGGATTGGTAGAATTAACATTGTTAAAATGTCCAAGATGCCAAAAATGATTTATAGATTCAATGTAATTCCCATAAAAATACCAATGTCTTATTTCACAGATCTAAAAAAAACAATCCTAAGCTTCATATGTCACCAAAATAGAGCCTGAATAGCCAAAGAAATCTTAAGCTGAAAGAACAAATCTGGAGGCATCACATTACCTAACTTAAATTATACTACAAGTTGTATAACCAAAATAGCATATTACTGGTATAAAAGTAAAGACAGAAACCAATGGAATAGAATAGAGAAGCCAGAAGTAAAACTTTATACCTATGACTAATCTTTGACAACTCAGACAAAAACATACACTGGTGAAAGGATACCCTGTTCAATAAATGGTGCTGGAAAAATTGAATAGCCACATGCAGAAGAATGAACTAAGACCTATTCTCTCACCATATATAAAAATTAATTCAAGATAGATTAAAGACCTAAATGTAAGGCATGAAACAATAAAAATTCTAGAAGGAAACATAGGAAAAACTCTTGTAGACATAGGCCTATGCAAAGAATTTATCATTAAGACCCCAAAGGCAAATACAGCAGTAACAAAAATAAATAAATAGGACTTAATTAAATTAAAAAGCTTCTGTCCAGCAAAGGGAATGATTAACAGAGTAAACAGGCAGCATACAGAATGAGAGAAAATCTTCACATGTCATACAGCCAACAAAGGACTAATTTCCAGGATCTACAAAGAACACAAACAAAACAGCAAAAAAAAAAAAAAAAACCAAACAACCCCATCAAAAAGTAGGCAAAAGACATGAACAGAATTTTTTCAAAAGAAGATAGGTAAATAGCCAACAGACATATGAAAAATTGTTCAATATCACTAATGATCAGGAAAATGAAAATTAAAACCACATTGAGATACCACCTTAGCCCTGTCAGAATGGCCATTCTTAAAAAATCAAAAGCAACAGATGCTGGCATGGATGCAAAGGAAAAGGTACACTATAAATTTTTGGTGGGACTGTAGTTTAGCACAAGCTCTATGGAAAACAGTATGGAGATTCTTCAAAGAGCTAAAAGTAGACTTACCATTTAACAAAGCAATCCAACTGCTGGGTATCTACCAAAAGGAAAAGAAATAATTTTATCAAAAAGACACCTGCACCCAAATGTTTATGACAGCACAATTCACAATTGCAAAGGTATGAAATCAACCTAAGTACCTATCAATACATGAATGGATAAAGACAATATGGTGTGTGTTGTGTACACACACACACACACACACACACATTTTCTCTATATATATGTGTATGTATGTGTGTATATATATATATACACACACATATATACATACACATACACACACACACACACATATATATACATATATATATATATATATATATATATATATACCATGGAGTACTACTCAGCCATAAAAAGGAATGAAGTAATGTCTTTTGTAGGAACTTGGATGGAACTGGAGACAATTATCCTAAGCAAAGTATCTTAGTAATGCAAAAAAGAAAACACCACATGTTCTCACTAATCAGTGGGAGCTAAGTGATGGTTGCACATGGACACAAAAAGACCTAAAGGACATTGGAAATTAAGAAGGGAGGAGGGTTGGAGGAAAGTGAGGGATAACAACTCACCTATTGGATACAATGAACACTCTCACGGCGTCAGGCACACTGAAAGCCCTGACTTCAGCATTATGGAGTGTATTCATGTAACCAAAACTTTTGTAATTCCCTAACATTTTGAAATTTAAAAAATTTATATATATGTATATATGTGTGTGTACGTGTATATATGTATATATGAATTTATGTATTTATATGTGTATATGTATATGTGTGTATATATGTACATATGTATAAATGCATGTATATACATGTATATATACACATGAATACATAGAACTGTATTAGTCAGAATATGAATGTATATGTTTTCATATGGGCACATATATACATATACAATCTAATGTGAACTAACTCATCCATCTACTTGCAGGGAGAGCAGCTGGAGGAGTGTGGGCTTCCCCTTGCAGAACTGAGAAGGCCCTCCTCCGGAGAGCTTACTGTGTGGAGCAGTAAGCAGAGAAAAGCAGGGACTGCTTGAAGACATATTGGAGAGAGAACGAGAAGCTATTGTTTTGCACAACAATCATGTTCACTGCAATTTCACCTTTCAGAGAAGTAAATAATAGAGCAATTGGGAAGATAGACCCATTATGCTCTTCCAACATTATTTCTTCCTAGAGACACTCAGAGATTCTTGTTTGTCTATGGAATTCTGAGATGTTGAACAGTAGGCTTTCTCTTCCACCTATAACCTTGTCTGAATCTTTCACATCTTTGCAATTGTTACTACTCAACACTAAAAGTTGTCTCTTCTGACGAAAGAGATATGACGACTAAGTGTAATGTGGTATTCTGAATTAGATCCTGGAACAGAAAAAGAACATGAATAGAAAAACTGGTGAAATATGAACAAAATTTGGAGTTTAGTTGGTAGTAATGTATGGATGCTAATTTCTTAGTTTTGATAAATATATTAGGGCACACTGGATGAAGGATGTACAAGAACTATCTATAGTAGCTTTGCAACTCCTCTGTAAATCTAAAATTATTTAAAAATAAAAATTGTAAAGGAAAAATATTTTTCTTCTACAAAATAGGGAGCATGATCACTAGAAATTTAATTTATGAGAAAATTGATGGCAAAGTCTGCTTAAAGGCAAAGCAAATTAGATAGGATAAGCCTGAGGAGATATTTAGGGGTTCCTCTTTTAATATTTTGACTTAAGAATAATAATACTCTTCTTATAATACTCTGTAGCAAAGCTAAGACAAGACTGACGTATTTAAGTAAATCTGCACTAAAGATTAGTAAATAACAAAAGAAACAAACATTTCAAAAAGCTGATCTACCATATGTAGCCAACTTCTCATAGTTTTGTGAATCCTAAATAATGTTCTTTCCTACTTTGCTCCAGCTTTCTTTCACCTGGGGAAGTTCTTCTTAAATACCCAGTGTTCAAGAATGATTATCTACCCCTTTCAACTTCTAGATGCAGAGAGGAGGAGTGTTAAGGTTTCATCCTCACAATTCCTTGAGCAGTTCTATAGACATGTAGAGTTACCCTTCCTGGACACAAAATCTATGTCTCCACATTGCAAATAACATCAATGTTCATAATAGATACAGGATGGTCATTTAATTTCAAAAAAAAATAATATCTTGAGAGTCAAAACAGTAGGGAAAAATGGTTAGTAGCTTTGAAATCAGAAAAAAAGCAAAAAACAGTTTTAAATACCAGACGTGTCACTTCCTAGCTAGCTTCTATTAAGCACAATATTTTATCTACTTTAATCTGTTTGCTTATCTGTAAAACTGTGATAATAGAGCCTAGGTTGTTGTGGCGTTTAAATGACATAGCATAAGTAAAATAGTTCCTGGAATAAAGTAGGGTATCTCAATCTACTGGTTCTACATTCTCTGAAAAAAGCAGGGTTGATGGTAGGATAGCTTGAAAGCATGACCATCAAGACAGAAGGAGGAACCAAATGTCAGTGCAAGAAGTATAGGCGTACAACTGCACAGTGGCCTTGCTGAAAGACGTGTACAGTAGTACATCTTCACCACTGTATAAATGCTGAATTACGGTCACAGCTATAGCTCCAAAGTATCTTTCAGTCAGCCTATTCTCACCCTAATGCCACTGCTCATGGCATCATGGAAAAGAGGTACAAGATGCACTGCCCTGGAAGTATCAAGATTCATTGTAAGACACAACTGTTTGTAAATAGTGACTTCTTTTTAATGTTAATTATATAATCACAGACAATTCATTCAAAATGAGTTTGCCAGTTGTTATTTTAGGGCTTTCAGGATCCCCATTTGGTAGAGAACAACTTTAAAAGTGACTGATATGAAATGGTGGTCATCTACATGACTGACCAAAAGGCCACCCAAAGCAAAACACATTAATGGCTTTTGAGCTCAAATTTCAGGTAATTGGCAACTGTGTACCTGACAATTCTATGAACACTTATAATAATGGTAATATAATAGCTTGCAGTAAAAACAAGATCTCTTGGCAAAAGGTTTCAAGGTCTTATAAAACCAATTAATAATGTAATGATGTTTTGTTCTATTTAATTATTAGTCATAATACAATGTAATTAAACCCAGTGACAAGAGGAGAACAGTACCAAGATGCAGACAATTGAGTTAACCATAACATATGTAAGATATATTTATGCACCACATAAATCTTCTGACAGGAAGGATCTAGATGTATCTTAATTAAAATAAACATTTTTCTTGCATTTGCACATAATAAAAAGATACTCAATTTCTATATTCCAAGCAGTAGAATAAATAGTTAATGATAATGTTTCTAAAAATTGAATAATAACATTAATTCATGTTTAAGAAAGATTTAAAGAATTGAATTTAAGAGTCTAAAATAATCTCTTCTAATTCAGATGTTTAGAGAAGCTCTGGGTAAGGGAAAAAAGTTATACTTTTTAGTATACAAAATTATCTCTTTTTAAAAATTGATTTGTGACCTAATTTCATTTTTTTCATGTAAATCCATTGACCCAACACCATTTCTTTGTTTTTATTAAATTTGAGACAACCAAGTTATTTTGTTTCCCCAAAACCATTTTTTGAATGAACCATCTTTTCATTCACTGTTGTTTTGCATACCATCTCTATCATTTACATAAAATCTTTATATATTCATATAGGTATTTTGGGACTCTCTACTTTATTACATATCTATTCTAACATTAATACATAACTGTTTTAATTTTTATAACTTTATAATAAACCTTGATATCCGGTAGCCCAGCCCCTTTTCAAATGTACCTTGACTTTCCTTATCTCTTTACTCTTCCATATTAATTTTAGAATTCACTTCTTATCTCCATGAAAAATAATTGCCATTTTTTTGATATTGAATCTTCCATATACATGGAATAGATCTCCATTTATTCATATTGTTTCACATGTCTTTTAATAATGTTTAAACATTTTCCCCATAAAATTCATAAAATTGTATTGATTAATCCCAATAAAATTTATAATTTTGGACTCTATTTTTGGTAGGACCTCTTTTCTATTATGTTTTCTAATTGGCTGAAGAGCAGGAGTAGGCATCCTTGCTTCTGATTTTAATGGAAATGCTTCTAAATATCAACTAAAATTTAAGAAGTGTTTAACCAGCAGGTCATAATCTCCATGAAGACAGGGTCTTTATTCTCTTAACTGCTATATCACCAGTGCCCAGGACAAGTATTTGATACATGTAGGCACCAAAATAAATATTTGTTATCTAAATAAATGAAGATATTATGTATATGATGTATATGTTTTATTAGAAATCCTTTATCTTTTTAAGTAAGTTTCTTTCTCTTTGCAGTTGTGTAAAGAAAGCTACTCACGAATTACTGTTGAAATTTATCATTTATTCTTTATATATTTATATAATTGTATGAGTTTTAGTCCCATAATTGCTATTGTTTTCAACTGATGACTTCCCTTATATATAAAACTATCTTTGTATTCATATTTGCATATTGTAGAATTTGTGTTGCTGATATTTTAATATATCTGCATCTCTTTCAAAAGTGAGATTGGTTTATACTTTTCCTGAGTCTGATTATGTACCTCTTCTAGACAATGTATAGTCAGATCATGGTTTTTTTGATCCATTTTCCCAATTTCTCCTTTTGAATGGAGTGTTTAATTCCTTTACATTTAATATAATTACTGCCTGTAATCCCAGTGACTCAGGATGTTGAGGCAAGAGAATTGCTTGAAGCCAGGAGTTTGATACCAGCCTGAGCAACATAGTGAGATCCCATCTCCACAAAAAGAAAAGCAAAGAAAAACGTTAATTAGATGTGATGGTGCATACCTGTTGACTTAGCTACTTGAGCGGCTGACTTAAGCCCAGGAGTTTGAGGCTGCAGTGAGCTATAATAGTGCCACTGCACTCTAGCCTGGGTGTCAGAGTAAGACCCCATGTCTAAAAAGATGAAAATTTAAAAAATATATAATTACTGATAAGGTAGCGTTTATGTCTGCCATTTTGCTATTTGATTTCTATGTATAATATCTTTCTTGTTCCTCTAATCCTCCATTGCTTCTTTTGTGTTAAATAGATATTTTCTACTGTACCATTTTAATTATACTGTGGTTTCTGTATATATTTTTTAATTATTTTTTCAGTGGTTTCTCTAGAGACTGAAATTAACATCTTCACTTAAAACAATATAGTTTGGTTTAGTCCCAACTTAATTGCAATAATGTATAAAAACTTTGTTCCAATATACCTCCATTCCGTCTTTCTCCTCTGTGCTAATATTGTCATGAAAATTATATCTTTATGTATTATAAGCCAATAAACAGATTTCTATAATTACATCTTTATGCAGTTGTTTTTCAGCTACCATATTAAGTTTCTTTTGTAAATGTTCTTTATTTCTTCATATGGATTCAAGTTAGTGTCCACTGTCATTTTATTTCAGGGTAAAGGACTTCCCTTAGTATATCTTTTAAGTCCAGGCCCATTAACAACAACTTCTCTTAGTTTTTCTTTCTCTGAGAAAGTCTAATTACTCCAGTTTGAAGGGTAGTTGGATATAGAATTCTTGGCTGGTAGTCTTTTCTTTTAGCAGTTTGAATGTGCCATCCCACTGCGTTCTTGTCTCCATGATTTCCAATGGAAATCAGGTGATAATCTCATTGAGGATCCCTTGTATTCAACGAGACACTTCTCTCTGCTGTTCTCAGGATTCTCTCTTTGTCTTTCAACAGTTTGATTATGATGTGTCTAGGTGTGGATCTCATTAAGTTTATCCCACTTGAAGATTTTTTTTATTTTGAGGTTTCTTAATGTATGGAATAAAGTTTTTTTGAAATCAATTTGGGGGCAGTTTTCAGCCATTAATTCTTTGAATATTCTTTCTACCTCTTTCTCTTCTCTTTGGGGACTCCCACTGTGTGTATGTTGGTAAGCTTGCTGGTGTCCCACAGGTCTCTGATGATTTGTTAATTTTTTCTTCATTTTTTCCCTGTTCCCCAGACTAGGCCATCTCAATTGATCTATCTTTAAGTTCACGGTTTTTAAAATTTATTTGGCCATCTTGTATCTCTTGTTAAGCTTCTCTAGTGAGTCTTTCCTTTTTACTATTGTAGTTTTCAACTCTGGATTATTCTTCTTTCTACAATTTTTGCCCCTTTATTGATATTCTTCATTTAGTGAGATGTCATTCTCATACTTTCCTTTAGTTTTTTTAGACATGACTTCTCTGAGTTCTTTTAGCTTACTTATAATAGGTTATTTAAAGTTTTTTTCTAATAAATCCAAAATTTGGACTTATTCAAGGATAGTTTTTATTGAAGCTCTTTTTCCTGTGTATGAGCCATTCTTTTTTCTTTGCATGTTTCACATTTTTTTTGTTGTCAACATTTTAAGCAATATAATGTTACACCTTTTGAAATCATATTAACTCTTTTTCCAGAGTTTAGTGTTGCAGCTGATTGTTATTGTTTTTGCTGTTTTTTTTTTTTTTTGGTTGTTTTCATTTAGTGATTTTTCTTTACTGAATCTATAAAGGCTGTATTCTTTGCATTATTTAGCCACTGACATCTCTGCTCAATTAGTTTATTGGTCAGCTAGTAATTGGACAGAAATTTCTTTAAAAATCTTGAAAAAATAAGTTTTCCAACCTCTCCCAAGGGGCTCTTTTGAGTGTTGGAGTCTGCCTTAAACACTCTGGTAGTTTACAACTGTGCCTTAGCCTTTACTTCCTGCTTATTCAGATCCTAATACCAGTCAGAGGTGAGAACAAGGATCTTCTTAGGTCTTTCCTGGGCATAGACACAACATTGTATGTTTATGTGGTCTTTTAGATCTCCAGAAATATATAAGAGGCTTTCAAAACCTCCTATGAACTTCTTATGTCTTAAATTTTTCTTTTAAGTATTTTGACCAGCCTCTTGTTTGCCCCTACTGATATTGCTGCCTGAGCAGTGTCACAACTGCTTCTGATTGTTTTAGATGACTGCCCTGAAAATAGGGATCTCCTTGCTGGGAGAGCCTGAGTTAGGTCAAACAAAGATAAACTCTGTGAATGGAGTATTTTAGGGAGCTACTGGGAAGGTCAGATAATGACAGTTCTTTGGATATGGGGCTTTTGTGGGACCTACAAATCCTATCTACGCCCTCCAGTGGACACTAGGCTACTGATTTCTGTACCTACCATGTTTCTGAAGCTGCTATTTTTTCAAGGCTACTGGGAAGCTGAGGAGAGGGAAATAAAACACCACAAGCTCACTGTTCTTATCAAGATTCAGCTATTATTCTTGAATAAACCTTCCTTAGATTATTGCAAGCCTTTCACTTATTTACAGAGTTTTAAGAAAGTTAATTTTGACAATTTTGCCAGTATTCTTACTGCTTTCTTATTGCTTTTATGTAAGAATACCATTTCAGAGGTCCTTACTCTGTTATTCTGGATGTTCTACTCTGTATTTTTCCATATATTTAACAATCACAAGTGCTTCATTTGGAAGAAATTTCTTCTCACGCTCTTTGCCCATTGAATTGTAATATTATATATTTTTATTGGGCTTAAAGTTATTATTTTATATCAGGGAAATGTAAAAATGCCTTTTCTTTTTTGCTAAAACTTTCCCAGTTTACTATTTGTTTTAAAATATTATAATTTTTGCACATACAGATTTTTTATCAAGTCAAAGATATTAATAGCTAATATAATATTTTTCCCTGTATTAGGAAGAGTTAAAATTGACTCATATTTTCTGATTTTTTAATAATTTCATTTTTATATCATATTCTTTAATTCATCTGAAATTAATTTTGGTACATGTTACAGTGAAGAAATTAACTTGATTTTTTTCCTCAAACATCAGTCTTTAACAGAATTTATCTAATGTGAAGTGGAGCACCGATGAATCTTTCATTAGTTCAGTCTAAGGTATCATATGTGTGATACTGACAAATGTTTTTATATTCCATGTTAATTTAATGAATCCATCTTGAAGAAGTCATATTGACTATTCACAGTACTCAAGGTTACCTTTAATCCTTGGATGCTAAGAAATGTGGCTTTTGTATCCTTTGCCTATTTATGATTAGATGTGATATAACAAGATTTTGAAACTTGTCCTTCTCCCTCAGAAAGAAATAGAAGTCACAAGAGGTATCAGCACTCCCTGCACTTACCAACCACATGGGAGCTATGGAACAGAGAAACAGGAAGAACACAGTCAGAAAGCAATTGCTTTGGCTGAGGGATCTGACTACAGGTTAAGGTATAACTCAACAGTAAGAAAAAGTGTAAAAATTCTGCTTTTGTATTCAATGTAGTCAAGTCCTGAAAATTAAATCCCATGTCCATTCTCATTTTCCAAGCAGTATTTCAAAGTTTTTATTCTCATAAAAAGGAAAATTATAAATGTTTAATCATGTTAATAAATAATGAATATGTTCCAGCCAATACTAAATCATAAAGTTCTTCATGTCATTATTGGTGTCAACATGCTTGAGATAATTACAACTTTACCTTCAGATAATGTGATATTTATTGGGCATGAATAATCTTGCCTTACTCCTCTCCCAACTCTCTACAGTGAAAGAAATTCCTATTTAAAGAGCTGAAATGCCCACTTAATAAAACTACTCCTTATGAAACAAGCATTGGTGTACTCAGAAGTTTCTTATTCAAATACAAATAGCCCTAAAAGAAGAGTGTATCAAGACTTGGAAATATTTATTTGGTGTGGATTATCTCATCAGTATCTTTTTGCTTCAGGGAAGGCAGGAAAGAAAAAATTGGAGGCTCATGTATGTCTTGGGCAGTTAGGCTTTCACCATATAACTTGCTGTCAGCTAGCAGCAGTGTATAGGGAGTGGGAGACACTGGACAGGCACACTTTGATGGGGTAGAGAAGGGAGAGCTAGGCCCAGAGCTTCTCAAACACACAAGACCAGCCCCATCCTTCCTCTAGATCTCCACACTTCTATTCCCCTGAAATGCTATTTCTCTGTCCCAATCCCAACTCCACCTCTGTACCTGACTAATTGCTATTTACCATTTAGGTCCTACCATAAATGTCACTTCTTCAGGCAAGCTTTCTCTGGCACGTAAGATTAGGATGTTCTCACAGAATACTTAAAATTCTCTATTTTTATCTGTTGATAAAATGACCATACTGTCCAAAGCAATCTATGAATTCAATGCAATTCCTATCAAAATAGTAATGCCATTTTTCACAGGATTATAAAAACAATCCTACATTTCATATGAAACTAAAAATAAGAGCCCAAATAGCCAAAGCAATCCTAAGCAAAAGAACAAAACTGGAGGCATTACGTTACCTGACTTCAAATTATAACACAAGGCTACAGTAACCAAAACACCATGGTACTGGTATGAAAACAGACACAAAGATTAATGGAACAGAATAGAGAACCCAGAGATAAAGTCATTTACCTACAACCAACAAAACAGACAAAAACCTACACTGGGGAAAGGACACACTATTCCATAAGATGTTTTGGGAAAATTGGATAGCCATAACCAGAATAAAAATACTGGATTCCTATCTCTCGCCACATACAAAAAGTAACTCAAGATGCATTAAGGACTGAAATGTAAGAACTGAAGCCACAAAAATCCTATAAGAAAACCTAGGAAAACGTCTTCTGCACATTGGCCTAGGCAAAGAACTTATGACTAAGATCCCAAAAGCAACAAAAATAATAATAAAAAAAGGGACATAATTAAACTGAAGACCTTCTGCACATCTAAAATAAAAAATCAAGAGTAAATAGACAATCTACAGAATGGGAGAAAATATTCACAAACTATGATCTGACCAAGGGCTAATATCCAGAATCTCAAGGAACTCAAACAACAATACAAATAACCCCGTTAAAAAGTGGGCAAATGACATGAATGGGCATTTTTGAAAAGAAGATATACAAATGGCCAACAGACATTTGAAAAAATGTCAACATCACTACATCAAAGAAATGTAACTTAAAACCACAATGAGACACTATCTTACTCCAGTCGGGATGGCCATTAATAAAAAGTCAGAAAACAATAGATGTTGGCACAGATAAGGTGAAAAGTGAACACTCACACACTGTTGGTGAGAATGTAAATTAGTACAACCTCTGTGGAAAACTGTATGGAGATTTCTCAAAGAAATAAATGTATTTGATCCAGCAATCCCACTGCTGGGTATCTATCCAAAGAAAAAAAGTCATTATATCAAAAAAATACCTACACTCATATGTTTATCACAGCACAATCCACAATAGCAATGATATAGAAACAACCTAGGTATCCATCAGTTGATGATTAGATAAAGAAAATGTTTTTTATACACACACACACACACACGTGCGCACACACACACACACACACACGCACATCCCAACCATCAAATACTACTCAGACATAAAAAAGAATAAAATAATGTCTTCTGCAGCAACTTGGATGGAACTGGAGGCCATTATACTGAGTGAAGTAACTCAGGAACAGAAAATTAAATATCATGTGTTCTCACTTACAAGTGGGAGCTAAGCTATGGGTACATACGATTATACAGAGTGGAATAATAGGGATTGGAAACTCCCAAGGTGGGAGGATGGGAGAGGGGTGAGGAATGAAAAATTACTATGTACACTGTTCGGGTGATAGGTACTCTAAAAAGCCCAGACACTACTGCTATACAATATAGCCATGTAACAAAACTGCACTTATACCCCCTAAAAATATTGACATAAAAATTTTAAAAGTCATTATGAGCCATATTTATGGTATATGTTATACGATATATGATTCATGATATTACAACTATCTTTTTAAAAATTTCTATTTAAACACTGAGATTTTGGTGCTTTGGGATTTGAGGATAAATCAGAGATATTCATAGATATATTAGAACATGATATTGAATGTTGAAATAAAGAGATTTGAAGTAAGTAAATATCAAGAAAACAGAGAAAACATTATCTGTGGCAGAGGATGTAAATAAATCATGAGAGAAAGTAAGAAGGCAATGAACAATTACAGATTTTAAGTGAAACACGTCAGACACAGAAAGAAAAATATTGCATGTTCTCACTTATAAGTGGGAGCTAAATAATGGGTACACATGGAAACAGAGTGTGGAGGGATAGACAATGGAGACTCAGAAGGGTGAGGGAATGGGAGGGGGAGGATGATGAGAAATTACTTAATGGGTGTAAATGTACGTCATTTGGGTGATAGATACCCTAAATGACCTGACTTCATCGTGATGCAATCTATACATGTAACAAAATTGCACTTGTATCCCACAGACTTATACAATTAAATACAATTAAATAAAATAAAAATAAAAAATACCAATTAATTCTTTGTCTAATTATTTTTTAACATCATCTTCCCAACTGGACTGTGAGCAACATCATGACAGGGCCATGGCTGTTTTCCTCATGGTTCCTTCCCAGTCCCTAATACACTGTATTAATAGGTACTTAAAAATACCTGTGGACTGATAAACTGTTTGGTGCCATGCATATACTTAGAGGTAGAGCAGTTCTACACAGCAAGAGGGTGTTGGTACTCCTGGTGGTCATCTAAGCCTAGGAAAGATATGAATAGGGATGAAAGGTGTCAGGCGGGGCTCAGAAACCAATGCCCCAAAATATGGGACTTTGACATGCTGAACTGAAGAAGCAGCCTCAGATCTCTCTGACTTTCTCCCCCGACTCCCATCTCTCAATGCTCCATCTCTCCCAAAGCATAGGATGAAGTTGTTCTCCTAAGTTCCCTTATCTACATAAAGTCTGGACCCAACAAAGAAGAAAACATTTATCTCTACTCCCTTCCCTGAGTTTTCATTAACTTAACTCATATCACAGGAGAAATGGTTGAAGTCTGTCAACACACCTGGACAGACTTTTGTTACAAACCATTCATTGTCTGCTCTGCAGGCCCAAAGAACTTTATCCCAGGCCCTTGTATGTTCTGCACGTCCACTGCATCCCACTAAAAATCATTTACTATCCCCCTAAATTCATTCACACTCCCCATCTCCCTTTTCCCTAAGAAGAAGGTCTGCACACCATTGGGTTGGAGGAGTAATGTCCCCCCATGGACATTGATAAAAATTTGTATGCCTTTTCTCCTATTAATCTGCTTTTTGTCAGTTGATTTTCAGTGAACCTTCAAAGGGTAAAGGGGACGTTTTCCCTTCACCTCCTCAGTTTTGGCATCATGACCAGGATAACCAAAGCTGATCTGTTTTGGAAGCCGCAGTGAAGGGAACCCAGGATCTGATAAGCCAGCAGATGGGCAAGAAATTCTAAGCAGTCAGATTCCCAACCTCTCTCTGTGGAATCCAGTTGAGTGGACAGTAAAATTACTGTCTCTTTTTGCTCTCCAAATTGAAGAGTAATGGGAGAAAAGTATTTGTACGACTATTCTTAGATGAAATGACTCTGGTGTGTTGTTTGGTATGAATATTCATACTGTCTGATCCTTTTCCTCCCAGAAATTGTCTTTTCCTTTGTCTTTGTTTTTCTGTATCATTTTGTCATAAAGAGGAGTGCCGTAGGGCAGAACACAGGCCTAAAGCCTCATAAGTTCATTCTTCAAGCTCCCAACCCCCACTGCCAAAAGGTGAGTTCTACACTTCTCATTAGACTGGTAGACAAATTGTGCTGTGGGTTTCCAAAATAAAAACCAAATGAGGTTCCCCCTCTCATCTTGTTTTATATCCTTGAGAGCTTGACTTTTGTGGCTGGTTAAACTTTCCTTTCTTTAAACTGTCCTTAAGAGAGGTCCGGATCTTGGAAGGGCTGCTTTTTGTTTGTTTGTGTTTGCTCCCTCTTTGGAGACCTTGGTTAAAGCCATGAAGGACTTCTTGGTTTTGGTCTCAAGTGTGTTTATTTGGGTTGATTTTGAGTCATTTGTTCAGGTATACTTTTGATTTCAAACTTTGGCTTGTATTTAGAGTATGATAGCCATGTTTTTCCCATTTGTCTTGTTTCCCCTACTGGGCCAGAGAGAAGAGCTTCCTGCTGCCACTGGGAACCAAACCCGTGGGAGAGGAGGTGGCCTTCCTGGGCAGGGAGGGGCAGGCACTGCTCTGCAGCTGTCATTCTTTTGGCTCCTGCAAAAGGCTGACTGCTCACAGGACAGGAAGCTTGCAGTTTGCATATTTTAAAAGATTTTTTTAAAAGAGCTCTATGGTCAAAAGTTGGCTGAATTAAAAGCTGATATTCAGACTATTTTCTTAGAGGTTTTTCTGATTTTTCTCTTTCAAATCCTCTTTCTGGGATGTGAAACCCCTTTTCATTGTGTGCTCAGTCCCTCTCTTGGTTTGCTTTCATATCGGCATGATTTTTGCTGAGAAAAATGTAAAACTTCTTTGGCCTTTAGGGAGCTTAAACTGTCCTCAAATTGGCTTCTCTAAGACTTGATCTTCTATTTCTTTTCAACTTCTTCCTTCCCTTTTATCATCTTCAATACCACATGAAGGGATCTAAGCATGATGAGACCAATGACCCTGAGACCCCCGAGAAACACAGTCAAGGCATCATTGACCCCTTCAGATGTCCCCTGATTTCTTCATGTAGTCCTGAGAGTTGTAAATGGGTTTCGCTCACATCTAAAAGCTTTGCTCTTTTTTGCATTGAGTTCCCTGATCTCTTTGGCTTTGGGAGGTACCAGAGATTACTCTGTATTATGAGAGACCTCTTGAATTATGTGTGTGTGGTGGCTGGTGTTTCAACGGTGAGGGTTGCAGGTTTGGGGTGGCTGACAACAGTTACAATTGATGTTTATTACTGCAAGGGGCTACTCATTTCTTTGCATGTTTACATAAGAACAGCAAGATTTGGGTACTTGGGGGTATGGGGACACTCACCACCAAGTAATAATATATAGCTTAAGCATCCTCAGGGGATGTGAAGACTCAGCGAGCATAGAATGGATGGGATCCAGGAACAGAACCATAAGCAGTCTTCATATAAGAGATGGTCAAAGAAAAAGTAGTCAATGAAGGCAACAGAGAAGAGTAAGAAAGGGACTGTGTCACTGAAAAAGCAAGTAAATAAACAAAAGGAAAACTGACTATTGCATCCAATTTCACTTCTGTAACAATTTTGCCAAAGCCCAGACTGGTTGAGCAGGTTGCACTTTTCTCATTGAGACACAGAATTGTGTTTGTTGGGAAATTTCTGCAATGTGTACTATACGTAAGCAACAGTACTTTGGATTAATCTCCTCTGGCCATTTGCCCTCAGGAAGATAGTTCCGTAGCACTTTGGGTTAGAATACAAGACTCGTAGGAGACTACAGATGGGGACCTTAGTAAACATCCAGGGTATTTATTTGCACAATATCCCTTTCCCTGTGTTTCTACTATTTTTTTTTTTTTTTGGCTTAAAACTCTAGAAACATCTGTTGGTCAGTAAAACAAATGCCCAGGAAGTTTTCCCTTGATAATTGCTTGGATATTTCATAGCGTTTGAGTACATTAAGCACCAACTACAATATGCTGACTCTTCATAAACTATACTGACCCTAAAGTCATAATTTTACAATCTAGGAAAAAAAGTAGCTAGAGTAAACAAAATGCATTTGTCAGGTGTCCTAAAACTTTTTGCTCAATTTCAGAACTCCAGATTGTGAACTTGTAGACAGATGGATGTCATCTTCTAGTCACATGCCCTTCTGTCCAACTCATAGGAGAACTACACTAAATGAAATATATTCAAGATATACTTATCGTGTGTATAAGTCAGTTAGAGCTACACAGGAGGGGAGCATCCAGTGGCATGAAGATGAGTGTCCAGGTGTTGTGGGGTACCCCACGCATGAGCAAGTGCCCTGCAATGGAGGTACAGGCATTGGTGGTGGTAGGTGTGGAGGCATATGGTGGTGACTGCACTGTCAGACCATTCTGCACAGTCGGAATTGGTTGCGATGGTCTCTCTCAATTCCTACCAATCCTATTTCTTCAGGATTTCCAGGTTTCTGTGAGCTATGAATTCTTTTTCTGCCTAAGTTAAGCATATTAAGTGATAGATTTTTATAACCAAGAACTCAGACTAATACAGCAGTACCTGGGATTTATCTCCTCTGGCCATTGTCCTCAGGGAGATGGTTCCACAGTGCTTTGGGACAAAATATGAGACTTGTAGGAGACTACAGATGGGGACCTTAGTAAATACCATGGTATTTATTTGCCCAGTATCTCTTGCCCTGTGTTTCTATTAATGTAAACTCTTACTGTGGTTTTCATATAGACACATGAACTAAATGAAAGGGTGGTAGGAAGGGAGGAAAGATGTGCTAGAGGCTGTTAAGGCCAAACCCACATCCCTATGGATCTTTTTACCATTTTCACGCATCTGCAGCTCTTTGGAAGATTCTCCTTAGGATGCTAGATCCACTTCACATGTGCACATCCACAGCTAAAAGATTCAGGGAAATTTTGTGACACCGTGGAAGCATCCCTTAAATGGCTAGCAAGTACCTTATTATTAGGACAATGCTGAGGGGAAACAGAAGTCCACTCCATTCTAGAGTCCTTTGGGAGATTGAACCAAAGTTACCCTCTGTGGGGCTTCGGTAGATTTCACAGCTTTACACCTTTGCTTAGCCTCCCTCCCTTGTCTGGTCCTCAACTCCCTTCCCTTACCAGGTTTTCCCAGGAATACTTCCTAATACATCATTTGCGAGGTCTGCTTCTGGAGAATCTAACCTAAGGCAGCAGGGAAATCAGCAGTCCTCTCTCTTTTCTCATGGATAACAATGCTTGAGAAAAAGCCAACGAGCTGAGAGACGAATCAAATATCTGCTTCTAATCACTCCAAGCCCCTCCAACAGATGAATTGATAAATCCCTTTTCTTGCCTGAGCTGAATTTGATTTCTGTCACTTGTGACCCAAAGATATAATTCATCAGGGTGATGTGGAGTGATGCCTTTCCTCACTCCATCCTGTACAACATCTCTTGTAGATAAGTGATGGATGTCCATGATATCACCACAGAGGGGAATAAATCAGCAGTGTTTTCCGAACAAAGTTATCAGAGGACCACTTTCATATTCATTGTGATTTGTGTGCCATGTACCAAATTTGTGATTTGGAATTTATATATCTTTCATTAGAGTTTACCGAGCTTTTCCACAGTACAATCATAAAAAATTCAATCTATCTTGATATATTCCATAATGCATATCATATATATATTAAGAAATAAAAAAAGAAGAAAGAGCAAAATCTTCCTAAAATGCAAATCCAATCATATCAGACCAAGTTTAAAGCCATTCAACATCTCTTCCTTGTCCTCGAGATAAGGTTCATACTCCTTAAAATGGTCTCAAAATTCTTCATTATGTGGGGTCAGATGCAATCTTCAAACACATTCTTCCCCCTCCACCCCACATTCTACACACAGTTCCTTGAATGACTCGCTCTTTCATGGCCCTCAACCTTCGTCCCTCCTCTTTCTCCATATGCCCACACTCTCAGGTTCCCATTCATTCAGATTACTGCATTTTAGGTTTCAGAACTTAACCAACGTGTTACTCCTTCAGGAGTTCTGTCTCCCCTCAAATTCAGACTAAAGTTTCCTCCTAGGTGCTCCAATTGTTCCCTTTACTTTCCTATAATTGCATATATCACTCTTTAATGTGAATAAATATTTGTTTAAAATAAAAATATATGACCCTTGAGGGAAAATTGTCTCTGTTCGATGCTATATTGCTGGAGTCTAGCATAGGGTCTGGCGTATAGAGTCACAGTAGTTTTGAGTGAATAAATGAATGGAAAAGAGATGTTGAGAGAGGAGAAATTATGTCTCTTTGAATATCAGCATAGCTGGTCATGAAATTACAACCAGGAAACATCTTGGAAGAAATGTGCTGATGGGGAAAAGATGTATATACATTCCTCCCCAGCATATGTCTCCCTGGGCATCAACTCTTCATGATAGCTAAAGTTAATAACCATAAAATGTGTGCTCAGCAACAAGGTAATTCCTGTGATTTAGCAAAAGCATCAAGGGTCATTTAGATATGATACCTGGCTTCCCTCCCGGAACAAGATACCTAAGTTCTCTTTGAAAAAAGACAGCTGAAATGAGTGTACCCACTGCTGAAAGACTTGGGTCAGTCACTTAACCTCTTTATTGCTGTATTAAATTATGGATTCATGTCCAGGGGCAGCTAGCTGTAAAGACTGCTCTTTAAAACAATTTCATTTTCAAACTTTTCTCATTTCATAGCCAGACAGATTAAGGAAAAAGGAGACACTGTTTATAGAACAAAGTACAAGACTGAAAGTCCGAAGCTCATAAACCATGAAGAGAATTGTAGTATATTGTTTCTTGTGCAGCAAAAAGACTAATCTGCCACCCAAAGGGCAGCACTTGTGCAGCAGACCGAAGAACAGCGCTCCCTAGAGAAGAGTTTCTATTATACATACACAAATGGAACACACACATAACGTGAAGATCTTTACCGCGAGGCACAGGCAGCCAAATAGAAAGCAGTAGGCTACATATGTTCTTTTTTTCATCTAGTGAAGTGAGAAACTTACCTTCTTCTCCGTACAGGTCATTAGATTTAAACTAAGTTTCACCCTCACCAGGATCATTGTGCTGGATGTTGTGTCCTCAAACAGTGGACTAACCAATGTCACGAATGGAAAATATAACGAGTACTGCCACTCCTCTATGCAGTGCCCTTGATTGGCATCACTGAGTAATCAAGATATTCTTTTCCTGAGAACAGACTCAGCCTCGGAATGCTCCTCCACACATTCTTCCAGCATCGCTATGATCCAATTGAAGATGCCATGGAAGAGAAAACTTTGTCACTCTGACTTTCCTCGTCAACCAATGAGAGATAATTCCCAGGCCCTTAAACATTACTTATTTTCCTCTGTCAGTACTCACACAAGCATCACCCTATGCTAAGCCACTGCATCTGTGGAGTGGATGAAAATAGCCACTCACCCACGTTGATTTTATGGATCATTTGCTTCTTGGGGATTACTCGTTGTCCTTTTGCTATCACATTGGGGATTGTGCATGTTCTATCAAGTGCCTGAAGTGTCACCTCATGGTTAACCCAATCTAGCCCATTTCTACAGAGAAGAGGGTTGGCCATCCACCCAGGCAAGAGTATTAGGAAGGCCTCTTTGTTTACACAAAGGAATGTCCATCCTACCACACACTGCTTTCATTTTAAGTATCTTGATCCAAGCCTTGGTCGAAAAAAGTACTTAAAAATACGACCTTTGTCCTCAAATTATTTGCTTTCCATTTCATCATCAATCTTAGGAAAAAAATCTTTTTTGTCTTTCAACTTCCTTGTTCTCCCATGTTTTTCTCTCATATCTCATAATTTAGCCCAAAGTTTTCTAAAATTGTCATTTGTATCCCACCTTCACAACATTTGGCAATTGTACTCAGAGAATTGGTTTTTTTAACTAAAATGCAAATTGGACCATGTTAGACCAAATTTAAAGCCCTTCAATATCTCCTCCTTGTCCTCAAGGCTCATACTCCTTAAAATGCTCTCAAAATTCTTCATGTGGGGTCAGGAGCAACCTCCAAACACATTTTTCCCACTGCACCCCATGTTGTACTCACAGTGAACACTTTCAGTTCCTTGAATGATATGCTCTTTCTTGGCCATGAGCTACTTAGATATTTTTCTGATATACATTAGAAATCATAACCATTAAAATTTAAAATGATCCAGCACCATTTAAGATGATTTTAACTATGGGTATAATTCTTTGAGAAACTATTATTTATGTCAGTGTTCTCAATACTGGCATGTCAGAATCACCCCCAGGTGATTCTTTTTTTTTTAATTCTTATGTCTAGATCTCCTCTCAGAAGAACTAAATCTAAGAAAAAAGATATATCTAAAAGAGAAAAACTAATCATGCAGAAGCTCCTCAGTCTAACCTGTGAATTGTGTGAAAACCAACCAAAAATGAGTTGAGAGCCACATTCCTTATTAACTTTGGGCTTCTTCGCTTTCATCAGAAATTTATGAACTATGAATTGAATGTGAAATTCAATTTCCACCCTAATCAATGATTCTAATACTTCTAACATTAAAAAGATGAGTTGGTTTTGACTACAAAATTTAATTTTTCGAAGTTCATTTAAACTGATTTAAAAACACCAAAATCTGTGTAGAGATATGAGCAGTTCTTTATGTTCCCCCACCAGTATAGATCAGCAAAGCTATGATTTCTTTAAGAACAGGACCTTTGTCTTTCTTGCATCTATGTATCTAAGGTCTCAAGCAATGTTTGGCAAATATTAGGCCCTCAATAAATGGTCATCAAATACAAAAATGGACACACTAGCACACATATCTCTAATACTTATAGGATAGAAATTATGTAAAAAGCATTTTATAATTACTTTTCCTCTCACTTGAACCTCATCTCTACTATTCTATTATGAGGTTGTCTTATATGATTTGAAATATGAAGACTAAAGTTTTCTAACATTTTATCTCCTACTTAAAAGTAAAGTAATAGTAAGAGACAAATGCCACCTTAATAATCTTTCTTACCTGTGTATGTTTTGGTGTTTGAGTTTGGAGAAGCTCTCATCAGTTTCAGAAGAGGTGACTGCTTCTGACTATTATGGAGAATTGGCAGCATTTTACTCATATCCAAGGCACTGACCAGTGCCCAGCACATAGTAAGTGTTCAATAAATCCTGTCATGAGTGTTTGAATAAATATGACTTGAGAGATATAATCACAACACTTTACAGTGGTAGCATTCTTCCCCTTCCATGTCTCTGGTCACTCAGTATTGCCACTTACATTTAACCTCCAAAGGACTCAGCTTCTCCATCTGCAAAATGAAGGACAAGGATTGCATGATCATTAAGGCCTCCATTCTATTTCTAACATTCTAATGGTATGGTTTTAAGTTTTCCATGTGAGATCTAGACACATCTTAAGTTTATCTTATTCATATTAATAATTTCAAAAAACAGGATTTACCTATAAGGCACTTTTCATTTTCATAGAGACTCCATTATGGTTATAAATACTGGTTGACCTACCGTTTTCAACATGGACAAGATCTGTGCATCCAGTGAATATTAACAAAGCTTAAATCGTTGACCTACAGAAAATGATATACAATCTGCCTGATAATTTTAACATTCTATTTCCAAACATTTGCCTCTTTCCTTTGATTTGAGAAAGTTTTATTTTCCATTTCATTGACACATGTTTTCAACATGATTTCTTCCTTTCTGTCAAGCTTTTATATAGGTGTCCCCACAAATCCTCAGAAATGGGTGCCTTTTATCCAATTAATGGATAGATATATATTAGATCCCTCCCCCACTGCCGTCATAAATTTCTTACATAAAGAGCTGGTGTTCACATTTTCTGAG
Source organism: Avahi laniger (assembly GCA_963575035.1). Classification (NCBI taxonomy): domain Eukaryota; kingdom Metazoa; phylum Chordata; class Mammalia; order Primates; family Indriidae; genus Avahi; species Avahi laniger. The sequence continues at coordinate 26,649 of CAUYSK010018269.1, forward strand.
CTGCATGATCAAATGAATGCAAGATACAGGCAGGTTGTACTATGGTGATGTCTCTAACTGAGGCCTAACAAGCTGCTACAATTGCATTGCCCCTGATGGTTGTTCTTATTTTTTTCATAATTAAGCCAGAACCAACTCCTGTCATACGGTGTGAACAAAGGACAAAACAATTTTAGTCTTCTCTCTTCTACCTCCTATCTGTAGCCCAACTTTTGGATTTTCTTGTCTCGAGAAGAGGTGTCAAAGAGAAGTTTTTGTTCCCCATTGCTAAGCCAGTAATGAATAATACAAAGCACAAATTCCATTTTATTATCTAGTACCAAATGAAAGCAGAAAACACAGCCTTGAAGAGTAACAGCCAAGAAATTGAACCGTATCCTGAGGGGACAGGAAGGATAACCGCGGCACTGTTTTGTTCTGAGCAGTGCTATTATGGGTCACTGGCACCTATTTCTCTCAGAGGGTACATATTACACCAGAAATAGCAATGTGTGGGTGGTGAAAAATTCTCCTCATATGAAACTAGAATAAAATTCATTGCCTTCTGTTTGTATTTTGGAAAAAAATAGCCAAGAGGTTGATGAGGAACTAAGGGAAAGTTGGATCATGGGGTTATTTTATCCACATTCATTCATTCATACATTAGTTTATTTATTCCTTTTGTTGTATCTATAGATAGCTATTAAGCAGATACATACCAGCACTGTGCAAGCCTCTAGGAACACAAATATGTGTCAGACAGACTATAGCCATCAATAAACTGAAAACGAGTTGAGATATAGTCACTTATACAGATTATTATAATGAAAAGATTTCTGAAGGATATGATCTCTGAATTTGAGTTTAACTAAAGTTTTAAAGTAGATGTGGAAACAACCCAAGTGTCCATCAATACATGAGTGGATTAATAAAATGTGGTATATGTATACCATGGAGTACTATTCAGCCTTAAGAAACAATGGTGATATAGCACCTCTTGTATACTCCTGAATAGAGCTGGAACACATTCTACTAAGTGAGGTATCCCAAGAATGGAAAGACAAGAACCACATGTACTCACCATCAAATTGGTATTAACTGATCGACACATAAGTGCACATATAAGAATAACATCTATTGGATGTTGGGCAGGGGGGAGGAGAAGGGGGAAGAGGGAGGAGGGGACGGATATATACATTCACAAAGAGTGCGATGCACACCACTGGAAGGATGGACATATTTGAAACTCAGACTTGGGGGTGGGGAGCAAGGGCAACATACGTAATCTAAACATCTGTACCCCCATAATATGCTGAAATAAAAAGATTTAGTTCA